>PVIJ01017489.1:0-29227 GCA_004024925.1 Scalopus aquaticus | reverse complement strand
AAAAAAAAAAAAAAAAAAAAAAAAATGTTACAGTTGGCATTTCAACTTTAAAGCCAAGTCCATAAATTCAGTTCTGTGGCTATTGCCTAACATAATGATAATCCAATAAATTAATTTCCAACATAAATAGATAATATTCTAAAGATTATGGCTTTTCTTAAAAAAATTTCCTGCCTTTTGAGATAGTTCAACTGTAACTTAGTTTAGGGTGATGGGATGTCACTTTTGTCTAAGACTTTGGAATCTTCTCAGTGTGGATAGATTTGTTGCTTCTGAGTGTCTCTAATACCAAAAGCTACTATTTTTATAAGGCATTGTTATATTTTCACCAGTCACCAATCAGGACCCACTGCAAATTTATTGTAGTTTTTTATACTCTATTGAACTTTGGCTTTATTAACATCTATCCATTGATTATAAATCTGCAATAACCAGAATAAGTCATAAAATCTCTATAAAAAGTATGACTGAAGAGGAAATGAGCAAAACTGAAGTTTGGTACGTAGTTATTCCACACACCAATAAAAATAAATTCATGAGAATATTCTGTCCTAGAATGGTTAGGAAAATTACTTCATTTTCTTGCCTTAAAAAATTTATAATCTGGAATCCTATCCTATCCATTATTACTTTAATGCAGTAAGCATTGTAGCAACAGAACCGTGTAATAATATCATAATCTTATAGAAAATGTACAGAATTGTTCTGAGTCAGAGGTGGCCAAGGTTATCTAGGGAGGAAATCATTTTAAATTGGATGCAGGGATACCAAACTGCAAAACAAAATTAATATTTTTAAACATTCTATGAGACATTGGTAGAATATAAAATAACAAAGGAGATACTTCTGTCCATATAAAGCTGTATGAAAATGATTTCTTGGAAGAACTAGTAAATAAATTATGTGTCAAAATGCTTCATATTATCATCATTGTTATTCAGAGCTGCCAGTATCTTTGTGATAGTAAGTGTAATTCGTGAATTTAAACTCAACAATTATGAAGAAGGCAACTGTAATAGCTACTTTTTAATTATATTGAACTCTTTCCTACAAGGGATCTATTTGTGTTTGAAGTAGACTGACTAGCCAGTCACCGGATTGTATTTCCCTGGAAGAGACTATGGTTTTAGCAGTTTTTCCAGATCCTAAATAAAAGTTGTCATGAGTCTATGAGGTAGAAGAGAACTAAATACAAATGTAAGGGGCACTTTTTACCCTGGCAGCAGTTCATGTCAATTTAGTGTCAGTACCTCATTTGATACATAATAGTTCCAGCCAAGCACCTGGGCAGACAGACATCCTGTAGTACATTTAGTCATCTTCCTTTGATCTTCTAATTTTGTTTATATTTATCCTTCATTTTACTTTGCTTAGATCCTTAGTTGTTCCTCACTACTTGTACCTATAGTCACTTGTTCTTGCTTCACCAGAATCACTTGCCTCAAAATTGTCAGTACTTTTATAAAGACAGTATGGGAATTTAAGTGGATTATGTGTCAGAAATAAAAGCTGCCATTTCTGCCCCTATTACATCATAAATTTGATCTTAGGAAAGCAACGTACACATTCAGGCTTCTTTTCACTCAGTTTTAAAGTGATCCTGTATTTCTTTGCATTAACTCATTTAATATCTCAGTTATTAAGGGAGTATGAACTTTTGTCCCCATTTTGCAGATTAAGTAAAGAACTTCCCCCACAGTTACACAGCTGGCAGAAATAAGAATCTCTCCTTGGTGATTTAGCTCCAGGGTCCAGTGATCTTGATTGTTATGCTATATCACCTCTGTAATATTGGATCTTATTACTATTCAACTTCGTGTTTATTGGGAATAAATTTTGTGTGCTCTTATCTATATCATAAGAATATGCACCATTCAGATTACCAGTGATTTTTACCTTATAAGAATAATCAATGGAAAATAACAAATCCATTCTGTTATGATGAATGTTCTGTTTGCAGTGAGTGAATTCAAATTTTACTTTCTGTTTTTTGCATTATTCATCTAGTGGTTGAAGTCATTCTGGGAATTTTCTTCACAATTCCTCATGCATTTGTTTCTCCCACTAATGACCCTCGCAGCTATGAACTAGATAGTAGACAATGCTTGTCAAAAGATTCTAACTCATGTTGAAACTTCCCCATTAGGTATAAAGGAAGGAAAAGGGCAGTACTTGGGACTTCCATCCTAACATAGTATAACAATAACACTTATAGTAATAAGTGTTACATTTTGAACCATAACTGGTTTCCCTATCCCAATGAGTATTATCCTCTTTGTTAACCCATTTGGATACTTGAAGTAATCGTTTGATGTGTGAATACCAGGACCGTTCTTAAAAGATGCGTTTTGAAGGACTTTCTGACTTTTAAAAGTCACAGAACTGTAGCATGCAACTCTATAAAACTCATGGAAGATGATGGATATTCAGACTAGCCCTCCTTTGAAGAAACCAGTCTTTTTATTTTTATAGTTGGCAGTGCTGGCATTGAGAGGAAGAACATGAGTGAACCACTTATGATTCAAAGAGGTAGCTGAAAATAACTGTGACTTGTCTTGGAATCTCCTAGAGATATCCCCACTCCCTCCTTTTATTTGCTTTTTTGTTTTCAGTTTTCTTTGCAGTCATATTACAGAAACCTGCCAGGAGCTTATTTGTGATTATGGCTGGTTTGGACAATGCGGTGCTATTCAGACTGTCGAAGGGATGGCCACACATCGAAAACAAATAGTACCCAGCACTTATCGTAGTCTCACTTAGCCTGCCTTCATGAATGTGAAGCGTTTTTTTTTTCATTTTCCCAATTGAGTTCCCAGACCTATTATTAGCATATTATGATTTACAAGAGAGTGGCTATTTTATTAACAACACTGAAAGAGCAAAACACATTTGTTCATCCCAAGAGGTTTGAGAGCACATTATAAGCTCAGGGTGGTCAGAATAAAAACTGATCAAGTACACAGTCCATGATTGTTCCTAATCAGAGAAAACACCCAATTAGAGCCCGAAGGCTGAGAAACAAATTGTTTACCACAATAAATCATTCTCATAAATATCATTATTTGAAATGTTTGAACTCTATTTAAGTATATAAACAGTGATGTAGGCTTCACAAGGAACACTAGACAGCTGGCTGGCTTTAAATCTTAGTGGCAGCCACATTGGAGGCTGCCACGGGCTTCTACTGTTCCATTTTAGCTAAAGGCAGGATTACTAAAGCTGCATTATATCCTCCATCTCATTTTCAGCTCTATTGCACCAATTATGCTGCATTGAGGCTTATAGGGGCTTACATTGAGTTTCAGATAGATGGAAGAAACCAGTCTATATTCTTTGTGATAAAAATAGTCATTAATTACTGAGACTTGTAAACCGCTTAGCAGCCTTCTTAATGTGGCCCGTCAGGTGCTTCTCCTCATTCTATAGCTAATCAGCAAAAGAGGAGAAAAATCCTCAGGAAGAAGATGATCTTTTTTGGCGCAAACAGAAAGCCAAGGTTAAAAATAAATTTAAAATATACCGAAAACTTAAGCCAATACGCACTGCTGACAAGATACTGCCTTGTTTTCTTTTCAATCCAAGTTTATTAGAGAATAATTTCTCACAACATTGTTCCATGGGGAAACTAATTATCAATATAATATTTTTCTCTCTGTCTGATAGAGAACAATATGTTCTGAGGAGTGGATGCCTGAAAATACTTTGACAAATAGCTCAGATGGAGTTAGATATTTGCCTAATTAAAGAAAAGTGAAATATCATAAAAATTAATGAAGAAATTCAGTAGCAGAGAGGACAGCCAGTGAGTCAGGGTCTGCTGAAAGCAAGAACGGGTAGTTTCATCTTTGAATGACAGGTTAGATATGCTGATGGAATTTCAGGTTAGTCTGTTTTGGAATTGACTGCCATATCCAGTATTTTAATTTTTAACAATAACCTTATGTTTAATTGGCAAAAATGCCCATTATGTTGCTTTATGAAGGCAATCAGGATCTTGAGGGTAGTAAATGTCAGTTTGATAAACTGTAACAACCTTCATTTGGTAGACAAAATACAGATGAATGGCTTTTGTTTGCGAAATACCCCACAGATTGGGAAGATAGAAAGCATGCCTACATAGAGTATAAGCACATATTGAAGGCTTCTTTCTTTAATATACATATTTCATAAGTAGAAACCATGCTTTAAGGAATGCTGTACACTGCATTTCATGCATTTTGATATGACTAACATCCTTGAATGGGAGTACAGTTTTTCAAAGGAATGGGCAAAGAAAATTGGAGTGATGGTATATTGGCTGCGTTGATTTTTATGACAGCCTTGTAGAGAGCTTTAAAAATGAACAGTGTGAGTGTGTAGAGGGGGGGAAACCCACGATGAAAAAAAATTACAAGTGAGTTTCACTACATTACAAGCTTGAGATTGCTTATTAAGTACATAACTTGTTTTTCTGCTATACCAGTCATTTTACATAAGTGTGTGATTTGGCTTCCATTTATAATGTGTAACTGCAGCATGCTTCAATGGTGCTATAGGGAATTCTTGTTATGGGTTGAATATTTGGTTAAAATCTTTGGAAAAATTCCAAAATCATTTACATATCCATGGTAGCTTTGGGTAAGCACTTTTTTTTCAGTTCACTTCTCTCCTTGGCAAGTAGGAAGAAAACAACTGCCCTCTAGACAGAGGGTAGACAATATATTCCAATTTCCTTTCTTTCCATTTTAAGTTTTTATCAATTGATAGTATCTGTGTTTGAAAGTAATTTAAATTTCTGTGGCTCTTTGGGAAGAAGCTACTTTAGAATCTGCTGGCCAAACGTTGAGGAATTAATGTATACTATATTTGTGTATAGTTTTCAATAATAATTATGTATTTATACATATAATTATGCAATAATAAAGTGTTGACTTCCTAATACAGTTTCTAAGTAAAATGACATTGCACAGAAATTCTGAGGAAAAGAAAGGGGTGGAGAGGAAGTATATAAGCAAATGAGCAAGAAGTCATTTTCCCAAAATGTAGAGAAGTGGATCCTTGATATACTAGGCCAAGAATAGATTCTAACACAGATTTTATGATGGGCAACTGGAAAAAGTGTAAATATATGTACATAAGAGATAGTTTCATTCAATTTTAAAGATTTATAGGAGAGAATTATATGTATATATATTTTATAACATATTACATCTGTATTTCTATATCTTTGTCCTTTAGGTTGGTCATCAATTTATTATGAGATAACAACACCAGAAATAGTGCCTAAGGCTGAAAGAATGGACAAGGAACACTTAAACATGTCCCATGACTGTTCATTTTCTGATTGCTTTGCTATGTCTTGCACAATTTGAAAGACTTTGTAGGAGCAATGTTAGCAGAGGAAACACTATTTTATTTTCCATATAAAAGAAAGCACAATGAGACAGATCGAAGATATAAACATTCATTGCTTTTCACATTGTCACTTTTCAGTCTACACAGGGGCCACCTCACTAAAATGAGCATTTACAAACAATCTCCTTCTCTGACATCTTTCTTTTCTCTAGTACTTCCCATCCCTGGATGACTTCATTTCTCCTAAATCTTTTCCAATTATCTGTGCTCTCTTCATTAGGATCTTAAAGTCTTGATCCATCCTGCCACGTTTATCTAAAATCAAGTTCATGAACAACATATTGGGTAGGTTCAGATTTAGTGGATAGCAACGATGTGCTCCTGCCTTTGGTAGGAATAGGCATAAGTCTTAAATAATCACAGGTAGCATCAAAAGCTATCCTCACCATCAAGGCTGAGGAAGTGAACCAATAGGAACAGAAAACTCCTTCTTGTTACTCTCTCCCTCCAGTGGTCTTCTTTGAGTGTTTGGGAGAGCACTTGTATTTCCTCCGTGTGTGCATTTGTGGTTTTAAAGTTGAGGTTGAGATAGCTCTGTGGGAGCAGCCATGTGGGAAATGTCTTCCTTGGGCATATGTGGCCAACGATATGTCAGTTATGCCTAGAACTGAAAACCCAAGACAATTTGAAATAAGTGAAAGAACATTATTGGCTTACATAATTGAATAGATCTGGTCACAGTGTGGTCCCGGAGATATTTTCAGCATGGACTAAAAGTTTTCTTTATTTTTTGACATTTGTTTCCTTGGTTTTGGTTTCTTGTTCAGTTTTCAGTGTCACAAGATAGCTGTGAATAATTCTAGAGTAAAATCATTGTCTTATAAATGCTGCAGCCCTTTGGCAAATATTGTTTGCATTGGAAAAAAAATAAACTTCATCTATACGAATAGCTTCTGTTTATTGTTTGCAACTATGAATTTTTCTCTTGAATATCTTACATATTCCCCTCTTTTATCCACGGTAGCAAGAAGCAAAGATAAATGTATGGCTATAAAACCATAGTTTTTTTTTTCTTTTTAAAAAGATGTATTTATTTATGCATACAAGAACTAGAGTGTAGGCCAGAGGTGTGGGGTGGTGAGAGGATTCACCATAGACAGAGTGGGGAGCAGAACAGGCAGATTTACTTCAGTAAATTTACTGAAGTAAATCTGCTCAGGGGAACAGCGGGTGAAACAGGAGAGGTCTGCTGCGCCATGTAGGAAGCTTCATGGCCGCGGATCGAACTTGTGCTAACAGTGGTTGCAGATAGCTTCATAATGCTGAGACTTAACCCGTTGCGCCACTAGGGAGGCCCCTAAAACCATACCTTTTATGGTTTGCATCATAGCATAGACCCAGGTGGCCAGCCGTACCATTTTTTAATGGGAGAAATTTCTTGGTTTTTGGTGTTTTACTGGCATCCCACTTCCTCATTATTTGTCAGAACTTGTTGGGGTCTGTGAGGGAAACACAATACCTGCATTGCTGTTAGTAAGTCTTGATAGATAACTAATTATAAAATTTAGAAAATTAGAAAAGCATTTTTCTAGTACCTTTCCACTGGGTTCAACACTAGTAAGGACCTGGGAAAGAGGGTTACTTTCAATCTGTACTTGAAATATATTCTCTCTATATAGATATTGCTGATCAAAACAAAGCTAAAACTCAATTAATTAATGATTCATCTATCCTTATTGCCATGTAGATATTAATAAAATCTACAGGTTCCTATATAGCACCACAAATATTCCAAAGTTCATTTTCCTAAATGCCTACTGGATATCTTTTCCAGGAATGTATCTATGATTTGGATACCTGGCACCCGCTGACACAAAAGGCTCTAAGAAGATCTTTCTAACAAAATTTTGACAGGTTAGGGAATATAAGCATAAGTTTGATAGATCAGCTATTATGTCTACTCAACCCCAAAATGGGGTAAGTTTTTAAAGTTGATTTGCGTACAATAGTTTATTATCTGAAAGTAATGAAATATAGGCATGTGTTTGCATTCTATTTCACATAAGGGTCAGAAAATAGTCTAATAGAGTAGATTTGAATTGAGAAGGAATGAGAGTGATAATATAGTTGTTTTTCTGAAAGCTTGCTTGAGTCCCATGGTTAGTCTTTAATTGCCAAAAGATTAGATGATTTTTTTTCTCAGAATAGAGCAACCACAGGCAAATAAGCCTTTCTTGTGCCCAAACAGACTCCCTTTCCTAGCCTAGATTAAATCAAGTTACCACAACAGTCTCTCACTATGGACAGTATAAAATATAACTAGAAAAGAATGAAAATCTCTTCCCACCACAATTTACTTATTTTCCCATAATTATAATTAAGGGCATACTATGTACAAACATATATAATAGAATTATAGCTCCTGACTTTATGTATCAGATGAATATTATAAGGCCCTCTGCTTTCCTTAAATTTTGTTTTTCAGTCTTTCCAAGTGGAAACTAATGATACCAGGAGCCAGTGTCACCTATGTAGGAAAACTGGCTCATCTTGATTCAGAAAAAATTGCAACACCAATCAACATCTGAGGATCAGGCCAATCAGTAAAATGAAAGTAGTAGTTGTAATGTACTCTTTGTGGCCCTTTTCATTAAGAAAGGATGTTGAGGAACATACTGGTATGCACAAGTTGCTAAAATCATTATTAGGTATTGCCAAAAATATAATCACAAATGTTGGACAACTCACACTGAGATTTCTTATACACATACACATACAAACATTTGTTCATGGAGAGCTAGGATGTTGGTATAATATCCACTAGAATTTTCAGTCTCAGGGCCAATTATGATTCTTTGCATGATTATTGGGATCATTGATGGCAAGCAACTGAAATTTCCACTAAATTAAACAAAATAGAACTTACTGGGGAAATACTGGGGCATTACAGAATTCGTGGGACCATGGGTATGAAAGAGAATTTGGAAATGAGCAAATCAAATAGTTCCAGAGACTAGAAAACAAGCACAAGAATCTAGAACAAATAATAATCTGGGTGATTTATGGCTATTAGGATGGAATGGATTCAAATTATCTCTATTTCATTGTCTGTCTGCTCAAGAGGAAGCATCTAATTGGTCTAGCTCATGCTGTATGACATCCATTGAACATGGCAACAGTAGGCCATATTGGAGAAGGTAATATTCTCAAAGGATATCAAAGTTTTATTACAAAGGGCCGTTAAAATATGAAAAATCAAAAATAAATCTCTGCTTACCTTGTATGGCATCTGCCTTTCTCCCGTTTTCTCTAAGGCAATACAGAAATGAAGCAACTAATTGAAGTCACACATATGAAAACAGGAGTGTCTTTTCTTAAGTGGCTGAGACTATGGCAGTGAATAATTGAACTTCACACTCTCTGTTTCCTTCTTCCCCCCTTTTCTCTTCACATATTATAGCCAGATCTATTAATATTGTTTTTTTGCAACTATTGCCTTACATTGTAGGGGGATATTATTTTAATTTAGGACTGGACTTTCTTTATTATGAAAATATGAACTAGTTAAGCATACAAATTATATTTAGTAAAATATTTTACTTGAGTTTATAAGTCAAGTTGAATTCCAAAAGATTGCATCATAGTTTAGAGAGAAAAAAAAATTACAAACTGCTTTTTTCTCTCCATGTAATAAACATTTTCCTATACTGTAGCCCTAACTGTTCTTTAGTTACATACATTACAGAGGAGACATTTGTATCACTGTTAATGTACATATATGTCAAAATACTTCCCCACCCTCCTTATAAGCAATTCAAATATATTCATCAGAACAAACACAGTTATATATGGAGTAATTGCAAGTGTTTTGTTTGTGCCCATCACTTCCCTGTCAGTACAATTTTCCTCACTCTTCTGGGGAAAATTCCTCTCTTTCTGAACACAATTTTGGTTCCCAACTGTGTTAAGTAATTTATCTCCAGTTGTTGTCCCAAATCCTGCATCAAATTACCTAAGTTGTCAGTCAGGTTTCCACATATTGATTCAGTAATCTCAGCCTTATGTCCTGCCCAACTCCAGCAGAGAGTTGATTGCTTTACTCCAAAATCCTTTGAAAAGTTAAATTGTTAACAATACAAATTCACTGGAAATTGGGATAACTCTTCCCCTTAGCTTCAATCTTTTCACCTTGAGCCCTGGGCATTTAGAACTCATCTCTGGGCAGCGGGCGGGGAATTGGAAAGGAGAGTGGTAATGCGGTTACTGCCAGAGGCCAAAGGAGTAGTTAGTTGTCTACTTATTCTGGCAGTGGGTGTAGTTGATGCTCAGACACTCACCTCCCTTGTAAAGCAAACAGCTACTGATGAAGAGAGTCAATTAAATATTAACTGCATTCCAAATTCCTTGCTTATTCCTAGCCAAATATCCAAAATAATCAAAGAGACAAAATATAAATTGGTTCAGAAAACTAGACAGCCATTTACTTTAATCCAAATCTTCACCTTGATTCATCTCTTGCTCCAAAGAGAAACATTTTCTTATACCAATTAGAAACATTGTTTCCTGGGTGATATCCATAATAGTTAATGAAAACCATACCTGATTGCAAATACCATACTTTTATAAGAAGGCACTAAAGCCTTAAATAGCCATGAGTGCTTTTTACTTAATGTTCAATTTGTAGCTAATATACTTTAGGAGTTAAGTGCTGGTGTTTAATCTGTTAATAGATTGCAAGTTAACTTGGGCTTTAACAATGAGCTGTTTGGAAGAATATTACAAGTGAGCAGGTGTTTAAATCATAATTGAAAGTACCTGATTGAAAAATAGGAATCCTTTTTAATGACATTTATGTGTTAAAGTCTTCTCTAAAAAAATCTATATTTAAAAAAAAAAAAAAGAACCAGCAAAGCAGAAGAGTGCATTTGCATTACAGTTGGTCACATAATTGTAACTGAATCTTAAAGATAAAAGGGAGACTAGAGCTCATTTATTGCATGGTTTCACCCATGTAAAAAAAAAAAATTCCCCCTATTTTTATCTTTAGCACTTTTCTCACTTCCATGTCCTCTTTATAATAAAATCCCCCCCCCCCAAAGTTGTTATAGATGCAACCTTAATTAATCTTCTCTTGACTCATGTACCTAACCTGATCGGTGGGCTGACTTCATGACACCATAAAAGGGCTCCACAAGGTTGGAGGGCTCCAAGGTTATCATTGGCCTCCACATAGCAAAATTCAGTTGCTAATTATAATTCTTTTTTTTTTCCTAAAGATTTTATTTATTTATACATACAAGCTGGGGTACAGGCCAGAGGCGTGGGGCGGCGAGAGGGCTCACCAGAGACAGAACAGGCAGATCGACGGAAATACACTGCTGATGGGAGCAGCGGGCGAGGCAGGAGAGGTCTGCCGCGCCATGTGGGAATCTCCTTGGCTCGACGTCAAACTCGCGTCACCGCTGCCAACAGCTCCACAGCGCAGCTCTCAAGTGCTGCGCCACCAGGCAGGCCCTATAATTCTTAATTTAGGTGATGTTGCAGAAGAATTTTACACAGCTGAGCCTCTGAATATTAAGAAAACATTTTGTTTATTTAGCTTCTGTCATACATTCTCAAATTTTCTCCTTTATGTTATTCTAATTTCCTTTTAATCTCCTTGACGTATTAATAAAACAACATAGATCTTTTCTTTTTTGATTTCTCCTTTCTTGTATTGTCCAATTTCTTGACTTCATTCATTGAATCCTAAATAAAATATTTAGTTTGAATCTCGTGAAATAGCAACAATAATAAAAGCAATAGCTTTGCTTTATCAAGCCCATATTATATCTCAGTCAATTCACATGTACTGTTTAATTCATAATTTATCCTACCTAGCTCAGGTACATCAGGCTATTCATTTATTTTGTCAATTTTCAGATTAAGAATGAGCACAGTGTATTGAGAATGAACAAAATACATAACAGAATTCCAAAGGGCAATCAAAATTGGTGCTTAGAATATATTATTTTTTTTGTACTTGAAAGTATTGAATAGTTTTACAGATGACAAAAATTCCTTTTCTCAAAAGTGCAAAAAAATCACTTCACGTATTTTCTATCAAATATTGCATTGACTATATAGACAACAAAACAAAACAAAAATATTGTAATTGCATCTTAATACTTGTGTGATAGTTTTCTCTTTGAATTGAGTATAATTTGGTATCTCTGGGAACAATTATTGATACAGAATTTGGGATCCATCTTCCAACTTTGACAACTATGTGAAAAAGAATGAGGACATGGTCTTGGGCAGAGGAAACAGTCAGACTAGGTAACGTTTTGACCAGCATGAAACTCTGGAACAAGTTGCTTGTTATAGTGTTTGGCATCAGGCTGGACTGTATAAAAGCTATACTTCCCACTCAGTAACCTGTTGTAGGTTGCCCATTGAGGATATGATTTCAGGTAATGTTGTTCTCTATTGTTGGACAACTGGAGGGTGTCTCTTAGGACCCACATCAGGTCCTTTCTTAACACTTTGTGGTCCACTCACGTATTAGTATGTGTTTTTGTCACCAGTGTCATGTGACCACTCACGTATTAATACGTGTTCATCTAGTCTCCGGTTTTTCATGCCACGGTGGATTTATTTGGAACTATTAGGAGCTATTTCTTTGATCGTACTCAGTCTAGAAGCTTTACACATTGTTTTGGTAAAAGTGTAAGGTGTTTTATGAGAGATGTTACAGTTTTTTTAATATCCAGTAGTTCAGGAGCTGTGTGTGTTATTGAATGCTTCTACCATTCATGCGGTGGCACAGAAAATGGCCGGCCCCAGGGGCTGGTAAATTTAAAGGACACCGGCACACAAAGTGTTAAAGGAGGATCTGGATGATACATCTATCCCAGTATGCTCCTCGCACCTAGGATATAATTCACACATATTCAGACATATTTCATATGTCAGGGTCCAAGGTTTTCCTATTCAGGCCCTATCCTTGTTGTAACTGACTTGAGTTGTTGGACTTTCCACCTGCATTTAATTCCTTGTTCTAATAGGAACCAAACTTGATATTTGACTTTTTCTTTCCTGCCATGGAGATGATAGAACTTATTTGTATTACCCAAGCAGGCTGCTGGCTCTCTCACTTACACATTACTTCCATTGTTTGTGTTGGTGCTAAGGACTGAGCAGTAGTGGTCCTTAGGCATAACCATTCTATCCTGTTACCTATACACCTACTAGTCCCTTCCTAAATTGCAATAGCTGATCTTTATCTATGCTAATTTATTATTCCCTTTTGCTGGTATTTTCTCCCCATTTACTACTGGTAAAGCATTACCTGCCACCTTGTGGGAGAAATGTTCTTCACCTAGCACTACTGGTGGTGTCCTCATTGTCTGCAAATTGCTGAGTCATCTGGATGCCAAGTCCCATCTTCTTGCTTATTTTCCTAGACCCCATTTCCTAATTTTCAGGAGATGTGATAGTTTGTACTGAGGATCAATTTCTGTGAAAGGACGAGGAGGCAAAACCTGGCCACGAAAGTGCTTGAATATCATCATAAGCACACACATTTCCAGCTAACTTGGCAGGGAGTTGGGAAAAGAGTAATGTTCATTGGAATGTCACAGTAGGCCAAAATTCCTGGGATTTTATGCCCTTGCCTTGTTCATTTAATAAAAACAGGCTCAAAAATAGTGTGATTTCTAAGGCTGAACCAGACCCTGAAGAATCTGAAAACTATCTGCTGAATGTGTCATAGCTTAGCAGCAGCAGCATTCCTGAAGAGACGCCGCTGGGCAGCACATGTCTGCCCACATCTGCGGAATATATATCTGAAGCTACCATAGAACTTTTATGCTTTGCAGATCAAATAAACATAGTTGTTACAGATATAGATTTTTGGTTTTTAATATGCGTCATTTCAGTTTTTGGAAATTCTGTTTATCAACATCATTTTAAACAAATATCTTCTTTTCCAAGCCTTCTTCAGTTTCTGAAATTAATGTATTTTTCTTATTTATGCTCTTGCAGCACTGACATTATCTATCAGTGCCATACTTGTAATGAGACTATGGTCTAACAGACACAATACTTGTGAGAAATTTCTGTATGTGTTTTGCTTACTGGAAAACAGTGTTTCCCCTCCTTAAAATCTGGCCATAATTAGGGCTAAACTATAGGACTTTATTCCCCCCAAGTGGAATTAAAATAGAATATAACATATGGCATGGATCTGCTGACAGAAAATAGTATAAGGAAGTTCTATTCTTCTAGAGAATTGTAGAAGAATAGTAGTATTTTGTTGAAGAAAAAAGAGGTGGGATATGCTGTTTTAGTCTAATTTTTATTTGGAAGCTAAACTGAGACTTCAACGTGGGGTAGCTATGTCAGAGTAGAAATGGATGTGTGCGTATTTGAGCAAGGATGGGAGAAGTAGAGAGGTTTGAGTGTGTGGTATTTGTGCAGGTATGCAGAAGAGGTAGATAGAGATATTCCACTGTGATTTGACTGCTGGGAAGAGAAGGGAGAAAGGATGATATGGTGGGGAAGAGTATAAACTTGGTCAAGGCAATCACAGAACATGGGGACAGCCCAATAGGCAACAAGAATCAAGGTGTTAATGAGCCATTGAAAGAGAACTGAACCTATAGTAAAAAGCATCCACGATCTAGAAGACAGGATGCAGGTTAGAAAGAATGTCCAAGTCTCACAAGTCCTGTAAATTCTACCCTTCCTATGTGCACTGGTTTCATATAGAAAGAAGTGGAAGAAGGAGAAATAGCAGGAATGTGGATTAAACTTTGAATGAACATATGAATAAACTAAAATGAGCATGTCCAACAAACTTGAAGACCCAATATCATTACTGCTATACACCCAGGTAGAAACTTGGTGCAAGTTTAGATCAGATTTGAAAAATACAAGTCTCTCATTTTCTTTGTATACATATTCAGTAGAGTATAAATTGAAATGACTTGCTTATATATAGCAGTCCCCAAGGGGTGATTGCCTCTTCCAGTCAGAAACAGCCCTTTCTTATCCTTAAATCCATGGGCCTTACATTTATAGGCCCTCCATTCATATCAGTATGTAAAAAGGAAGGGCCTTATTTTATTTCTCTGTATTCTTTATAATGTTAGGGACTGAAGTTTTACAAATAGAGGTGTTTTAGAAAGTGCTCTTCACAAATAATTGCATAGTCAGCTATAGTTTCCTCTTTTGTCTAGCTATGTCTCTACCATTCATGGGAGTTTATGCAAAACATTTTGTCCACATCTGAAAATTAAATTTATCTGTCCTCTTGCCCTCTTTAGTTTAATTTCATTTTAAGGCTTTGGTGATGATAGCACAATCTGTATTCATTCTAAGCAAGAAAGTGGGCCTAATAAAAAGTATTTATTGCTAATTCACTTAATACCTAATATTTCCCTACCAGATTTTTAAAATATGAATGACACCACTTACTGGAACAGAAAATTTCATGAGATTTTACATTAATTCTTCCTCTAATTCTTGCCAATTTGCTGCAACAATGTAATTGCATTGCCTACATTATGGTTAACAGGAAAGATTAGGTATGTAACATTTTATTGTCTTTGACAGTTTGATGAATAGTGACTTAAAGTGAGCAAATGCCTTTGTTCTAATTGTCTTTTTTTCATTAAAGCTGGGAACTATTCTTGGGCTTTGGGGGAATACTCTTTTTACTGCTTTTAAGTTAGAGCTGTTCATACTGATGAATGTTCTCCACATAAATATTGTGCAGGCAGCTCTTTGTTTATATTCCACCCTTTTTATCATTTCAAGGCGAAAACTGATGAAGATCAATCAATACAACAGACTGAAAAATTGCCATGGAAAGTGATTTCAGGAAACAGAATGCATTCTCCTGCTTCCTCAAAAAGCAGAATAAGATAAAGATGCCTTGGTACTAGTGGTGTTATGCTTCCCCCCAACCGTCGCCCCATATACCTGTGTGTGTATCTGTTCTGGGTGAATATGTGGTTTGTTAGCTCAGTTATTCAGCATAGCATGGTCAGTGCAGGTCGGCATTATTAATTTGATCACTTTAAGCACACATTTGTGTTTCTCTTGTCTAGAGCTATACATTAATTCTAACTAGTTCCATAAAGTCATTTACCCTCCCATTTATTCGTAATTAATTTATTTCATTCAGTTGGTACACTTTTATTGAGTTTCAACCATGAGTTGGACTCTACTCTTGGCACTGTGGATAAAAGATAAATGTAATATATCTAATCCTAAATGAAGTTACATTCTGCTCTTCTGGGGGATCAGATGAAAGGCATTGTCTCTAACAGATGTCTAAACTCTGCTTTAGAAGATGATATCATGAGAATTCATCATTAATACCTTTTGTGGGATGGAAGGGTTTTTTCATTTGGGAAATAACGAAAAGAAATTTGGAAATTTTCACTATATTACACAAAGTCAATCAGTGCCTCACACGGAGGCAGTGGACTGTAGAGGAACAGATAATTTTGGAGTATATTTTCCTTTTTTTCTAGGTTAAGGAATTTGGCATCTTTATTGTGAAGTTGGGAGGAGACACTCTAAGTTTTAAGGAAATAAATAGTGGAATTATTTTCGTGTTTTAAAAAGCAAAATGGCAGCATTTCCTATGAGTTGAAGGCAGGGAGAGTAGCTATTTCAGTATTCTATCTGAGACATGAAACCAAATGCTCTTAATGTGTGTGTGATGAAATATGGCAAATGTATCGATTGATTTAAATCCAGGTAATAATGAATATGGAAGAGGGAAGGAGGGCACCTCACTTTCCTTTTCTGCTTGATTTCATGTGTTTTCATTTCCCCCTATAACATTGGAGGATGTGTCTAAAATGTCCTGGTTGACTTGTGCTTCACTACTGGGTAGTTTAGAAGTTAATATCTGTCTCTAAGACTTAGTAACTTTGCAAAAACAAGTGAGAAACAGTAAATTGAGGACAATAATCAAGGTAGATTAGATGAATGAATTACTGTATGTTTCAAAGAGCTCTTCAGGTCAAGAACATTCAAGAAAAGGGCCCCCCAGTGGTACAGCAGTTAGGCGCTGCGCTGTGGAGCTGTCGGCAGCGGCAATGGGAGCTCGACTCCCGGCCGGGGAGATTCCCACTTTGCTGTGCTGTACCCCGGCTTGTATGCATAAATAAATCTTAAAAAAAAAGAACATTCAAGACAACATAATGCAGCTACTGGGTGGGTGGTCTGGTATATCCGTAGAGAGAAAAATTACTTTGATGCCAAAGTCTATGAATAAATATGCTTTTGGTGAGGTGTTCAGTGACTGGCAGAAGACTGTAGTATCAGGAGCCAGAAGAGGTCACACAGATATTTGACTTCTTTGTCTAACTCAGATTCCATTTTCTATTCAAAGTGAGTTGTTTTTGGATCCCTGACCCCTGAATTGCTTTTCTCCTTACTGACTCTATTTCTTAATCTCAGTGTTCCTGGCTCCATGTCTAGTATCTCTCTGAATAATAGATGTTTTCTTGAACAGATCAGAGCCAAAACTTGAACCCAAGTCTCCCTTCGCTCATAGCTCCCAGTTGGTGACCAGGAGATCTAAGCAGGACACTTAGTAACCAAAAAGATCTTAACATTTTCCTCAGCCTGACTAAATTTTAGGCAAGTTTCCTCTAGTCTCTTGGTCTCTGATCACCCTTTTCTTATAATTTTACTTTAGCAAAAATGTAATGGTAAATTCTTTTCCTGCCCATATGTGTGTATGTGTGTGTGTTTGTGTGTGTGTATATATACACACACATATATATACATATACATACATACATTTATTCATTCATGCATACATACACACACACACATATATATAACTTATTGCCAGTTATATAGCAGTTTTATTTATTTATTTATTTTAAAGATTTATTTTATTTATACATACAAGCTGGGGTACAGGCCAGAGGTGTGGGGCAGCGAGAGGGTTCACTAGAGACAGAGTGGGTAGCAGAACAGGCAGATCAGAAATACACTGCTGAGGGGAGCAGCGGGCGAGACAGGAGAGGTCTGCCGCGCCATGTGGGACTCTCCCCGGCTGGGCGTCTAACTCGCGTCACCAATTCCCACAGCTCCACAGCGCAGTGCTTAACCGCTGCGCCACCGGGGAGGCCCTATATAGCAGTTTTATATCCTATCATTGTCTTTCCCAAGGACCTGGGGCCTGGATCTTGAAATGTAATCATCAAGGAAGATAGTGCTTCTTTCCCCACTCTCTGTGGGACATTGGGAGCCTAACTATGGTGGGATACCCTGCTCTAACTTGAAAAAACTGCTTCCTCTTTATGAAAATAAGGGAGTGCTTATATTATCTTTGGTTGAAGTCAATTAACAAAGATGACCTACAGTTTTCTCTTCCCTCTTATTTCATTGCCTTCAATTGTCCTTGAACATTCTTTATTTTATATTTTAAGTGGTGGGTCAATGATATTTTTGCCCAATAGTAGATGACCATGAAGGGACATATACCACTTCATTCTGGGCTATGTTGCTTTGGATGTCATAATGTTCAGCTAGACTACTTACTAGAAAAAATGTGGGAGGCCAGCAATTGACTATCCCATACCTAGATTATGGGATATTGCTCCTGGTGTGCCAGACTCCAAAGACAGTAAGTTCTCTTTTGTGTCAATTCAGATTCATGTAGTGGTGGGGAAGGTGATTGCAAAAGTCATGATACAAAGTCTCAAAATAAAGCATAGAAGCAAGGCTCAGTAACTAAAGGTAGAAGGCAAGATTGAAGAGAGCTGGAGTAGGGTGGGGCTAACGGGGGGTGGAGGACGAATCCCATTCAGTGTAAGTGGTCTGAAGGCCAGAGGGCTTCTGAGAATGGGAGGGGTGAATAGAAGATGTTGAAGAATGTTACAAAAACCAGCAGCACTTTGGGGGTGGAAAGGTAAATGTTTCTATAGAATAAAAATACTTGGAGTAGATTAAGATGGAGACTGTTCAAAAATGATGCATTCACACTGATTGGCTGCTATCAATACCTAGAATTTAGTTGACTGTGCAGTGAAAAAAAATCATTGTGCAGGCCAACTATTGCAGTGCATTGATGTGAAAACCTATTAGATATAAGTGAATTATGAGAAATCTCATTTTAATTAGTTGTTAAATCATTTTGTTGGGAGAAAGGCCCAGAAGAAGAGGATTCTGGACTGTGCTTGCTCTCTGCTTTCTTCTACTTTGAAGTGATATGGCTGCTGTGATTACACGGACACATGCCTCTACTGATCTACAGCATTCATTGCGAAACTTGGTGGTTTCTCTAGATTTTAATGCATGACTCAGAACTGCTTAGAAGCTTAAAGCTTGTGAAGTTTGTGACATTGGAATAAGGTCACCTCACACAAGAAGGAAAATATAACTTACTCCAAACATCTTTGTAAGCTGTGGTGATATTAAAAACACCCTCCCATTCTGGTTATTGAAAAGTCATCAAAAGTCATTAGTACTTGGAGACTTGCTGTGGAGGAATGAGGATTATGAAATAGTTGTTCTTGTAATGCAGCATTTCACTA
Organism: Scalopus aquaticus; assembly: GCA_004024925.1. NCBI lineage: Eukaryota > Metazoa > Chordata > Mammalia > Eulipotyphla > Talpidae > Scalopus > Scalopus aquaticus. The sequence goes on along the minus strand of PVIJ01017489.1, from coordinate 10,343 downwards.
CTGGGGCTAAAAAAAGAGCTGTCGTCACTGATTTTTACATGTAACATTGTGCATTAGTAATGTTCTCTTTTTCATACTCCTTAACTTAAAATTCCTCAAATCAGTTTATCTTTTCTTGACAAGCAGCACAGTATGTTTTTGCATTCCCATGTTTTGCTGGGACGTGGCATCAGGAATTGGACAAATCCAAGGATAATGTGGACTTACAGATGAGGTCTAGGATATCATTATTTTGATTGTGGTTCCACTGGGGGTGGGGGGGAATTCTTCTCATTATATTACATGGCATCTAGGCACAAGTGGCTAAATATGAATGGGACCTTAAATGAGACTGCAGGACCTGCCACATAACTTATTGGACTTCAGTCCTTAGTGACATCTCATGGCTATTAAGCACAGTTGCTGGACTTTCTGCCTCCCATTGTAAAGAACAAGACCCACCAATTACTTGACACCTTTTGATATTGGAGGAAATGCATCTTATACTTGAGAATTTTTCTAAAATCTGTATCCCAGGTGCCAAATTAGTGGTCAAACTTGACTGGGAGGCCATGATTTTGAAAATTGTCCAGTTAGTGATAAGAAAAATTTTATCCTTAGCTTACTAATTATTTTAGAGTCCAAATTCTAGATTCCTGAGACAAATCTAAAAGCTGTTACAAATATTAAGAGAAATGACAAATAACAGAATAAAACAACAAAAACCTCTGCCGATAATCAGTGGCTTCTGGGTTTTTGTGCTTGAGAACTTTATTCTAAGGTCTAGCAACAGCTGCTGGTCTATCATAGTCATCAGTGGGAGCCTACTGAAAGCCAAATCATCCTCATTTAAAGAAGAATTTTGGCTTTGCCTGTACAGTATCTTCACTGAATTGTAAATTCCATAAGAAAAGGTAAGTAAAAAAAAAAAAAAAGTTGATACAGGCCAATCAAGAGTTAGGCTTCGTTTCTGAGTTTTTCTTACTTCACAAATGTGTGACTTCTATGCATTTCTCAACAAGATGGCACATCTACAGTTTTTTTTAAAAGATATATTTATTCATGCATACAAGCTGGGGTGCAGGCCAAAGGTGTGGGGAGGTGAGAGTGTTCACCAGAGACAGAGTGGGGAGCAGAACAGGCATATCGACCAAAATACACTGCTGAGGGGAGCAGCAGTTGAAGCAGGAGAGGTCTGCTATGCCATGTGGGAATTTCCCCGGCCAGGCGTAGAACTCTTGCTGCAGCTCCAAAGTGCTGCGCTTAAGCCTTTGCACTACCAGGGAGGCCCAAGCACATCTACAGTTTTACTCAAACTTGTAAATCAATAGGGAGATCAAATCATTGATAAAATTTTCCTGCTTAAAGAAAGGCATAAATCACTTATTAAAAATACAGAACTTGGGCCTCCCCGGTGGCGCAGTGCTCGCTGTCCGCAGCGCACGATGCGAGTTCAATGCCCAGCTGGGGAGGATCCTACATGGTGTGGCAGACCTCTCCTGCCTCGCCCGCTGCTCCCCTCAGCAGTGTATTTCTGATCTGCCTGTTCTGTTCCCCACTCTGTCTCTGGCGAACCCTCTCGCCGCCCCATGCCTCTGGCCTGTACCCCAGCTTGTATGTATAAATAAATAAATTAAAAAAAAAACAAAAAAAAAACCCAGACCTTTCCAAGGTGGATCTATCCTGTGGAATGCCTTGTCATCTGCTAAACAAATTGGCGAAAAGTTATTGATAATTCACTGTACTGAGCTTCTGTGATGGATTGAATTTTAGTTCTCTTGATTGTGGAGCTGAAGTCCTGCAGTTACCAGAAATAATTACCCTCACAGACATGGTACATGACAGAAATGGGATGAATTGGGGTGGGAGAGGAACTGGGAATGACCCAGTTGGTGAGTCCTCATCCTCATTTTCAGAATGCAGGATATGACCCAGAAGCAGAAGTGAAAACTGTTTATTTTTATGGGATGGTGGAACATGGGGAGAGAGAATAGGAAATGAAAATTCATTGATTAGTCTGTGATCAGATGCCTTTTGTTCTAGCCTGGATAGAATCAGTTGAGCCGAGGGCAGGCAGTTGTTCTGTCTTTACCAAGTGGCCTTGCTACTCCCCTCTGCCCCAGCACAGCACTTATACCACCCCCATATCAGGAAATCACTAGTCGCTTATAACTGGAACAAAATCTACTCATACTCCTCTGAACTTTTCAACTAGACCTCTAATTTTGGATTTCCATATTCATCTCTGTAGTGATCAACCTTAGCAAGAATCCTGCTAAGATAGTTTAGTTCACAACTGTGAAACTTGAAATACTCAGAAGCTGAGTAAATGTGTTTGTTGCTACTCATGGTCTTATTCAATTATTCGACTTTGCTTCCTGTTTAACTACAAATGACTTTGACAATAGATCCATAAGTTTAACTGTTGTATGAAAACAATACTGCACATCAATACTGTAGTTATGATCTATACATAAACCAAAATACTTAGTTTACTGTGTTTTAATTTAATGTTTGTACACTTTCCATTTTTATGTGCTTAAATGAGAATTATAGTTAAAATGTAGTGACATAATCTATCAGCCATTAAAATTTATTTCTTTAGAGTAAAAAATTAATCCATATTCAATCACACTGGATGAATAATCAGGGTCCTTAACTGACACCATCCCCCTGGTTTATAGCTAATCTTCCTAAGTTGTCTTCAGCAAGAATTCTCTTAGTTTGGTTTAGGTAGATTTCCCTTTTTCTCCTAATATTTTCATAATAATTTTCTAGTTAATTACCTGTACATTGCTATAAAATTCCACTTACCAATGCTGTATTGGGAGTCCAATATCCTCTCTAACTGCAAGACACCCATTTTTGATGATGATTATTGAATAAGCTCTTCCTTAGGGGACTTAATGAATAGAATAGGACCACCATTATTGATGGCAATGAGCAATGGGAAAAGTTTGACATTAAGAAAATCCTTTATTTGCCACTTAGTCTAACTCCTCCATTAACAACAACACAACTGACTAGACTTGCTGTCAGCAGCTCTTTAAAATTTGTATACTGTAGTACCTACTTTGTCTGAGCAACAGTGTACTCAAGAGGTCTCAAACAATGGAGGAGTAGGCTAGGAGAGTCTGAGAAGGAACACTTTGACCATTTTCAATATTTTTTAAATTTACTTTTGCTTTGCCAGTGGTATATGTATAGATGTTTAATGACATATTGGGTGGATGGAGAGTTTATATTACCCAACTTGAGGACACCTGAAGAGACAGAAGTCTGGATAGAGATTTTGCTTCTCAGGGTTATAGAGCTAACTTTCTCTATGTCCAACTGATTCCTGAGTCCTTGTGGATTTTTTGAAAAGTGGCTATACAGTGAAAATTGTAAACAAAGATGGATGACAGATCTGAATTAGTCAGGCATGAATACCTCTGATCTTAGAAAATGTGCTGTGTGTGTAGATTTCCTATTTCAGATATGGTTGGAAAACTCGAAATGGTCTTTCACAGTTGTCTCAAGCAGTGGCTGCTATCTGCCCCAGCTGCAGGAGACCTCCCAGGCAATTATGCAAGAATCACTGTGACCTAGAATTCGTGAGAGCTAATGGAAAGACTCATACTTAATGAACCACCAAGGAGTAGGGGGTGGACTAAGGATAGACAAATTTGGGTGACTCTGATGCTCATTTTTCTCCTATCCCCAACTTCCACTCACTTAGCAAGTGGCTAACAGCAGTTTTGAATTAGCTCAATAATAAAATAGCCTGATACCAGAAGCTACATTCAAAAGCTTTCCAACTGTGCTCTACCCAAGCATGACTCTTCACTGGTTGCTGAGAGGACAGAGGAATCATGTACTCAGCTACATCTCTGCTTATTAGTTTTCCCAGTAAACCTTATTTTATTTTACACTTATACTTTACAGTGCCATGGTGAATGTATGACATATACTTATGCATGACAAATGCAGAAAGATTATAAAGTTAAATATCATTTCTACTCATGGACCTTTGTTTATACCTTGAGTGTGGGGGAGGAGGATCTACTAAGGTGACAAGAGGAAATATAAGATTTGTCAACATTATTTGAGGTAGATGTGGTTAATTTAAAAACCTATGAATATGTAATGTATGACTTAAAAGGTTTCAAATGTAAGATGTAAATACATTGTCATAGGTCTTGCCTTGGAAGACAGAGGAAAACATTACAAGGCATTTAGTGCATGTAGATAGCTCTGCTTCTCTTACCATTAGATTACACCTGTAAAATACAGATATGAGGTTTAATCAATCTGTGCACATAGTTTTAGCTTGGTGAACCATGTTTCAAATAAAAGTGATCTGACATATTGGAAAGGACTGCCGTGAGTTTCCTTTCCATTAAGGTTTCCATAAAGAAAGTACACTTGCTACAGATCACCCAAGCCCCTATCAACAACTGCAAATCTCATTTTTTATAGTTAGTATGGGACCAGCAATTTTTTTAAAGATTTATTTATTCATGCATACAAGAACTAGGGTATAGGCCAGGGGTGTGGGGTGGTGAGAAAATTGGCCAGAGACAGAGTAGGGAGCAGAACAGGCAGATCCACTGAAGTACACTGCTGAAGGGAGCAGCAGGTGAGGCAGAAGAGGTCTGCTGTGCCATGTGGGAATCTCTCTGGCTTATAGGACTCGTGCTGCAGTGGCTGTGGATAGCTTCATAGGCTGAGACAACCCGTTGTGCCACCAGGGAGTCCCCAGTATGGGACCAACAATTAAATTGGTGTTTCATACGGCATTGCCTGGAATATTTAGGATTTCAGTATAATTCTGTGAGTCATAAAACAGCTCAAGTTTTTGTTCTGGGAGATTAGAAGTCAGTGTTAAGAAAGAATGGGTTGTGTTAATCCTGAATTTTTGCATATCTCAGTATATTTCAAAGCATCAACTAGAAGGGGGCATTTGTAGGGGAATTTTGCATCACTAGTAAAATTTCTACTTTAAAGAATAGATGGGGAAGTTAATGTAATTGAGGATGGGATGTGGAGTAATTCCCTGGAAAAAAAACAGGAGTGTCTTAGAAATTACTAACAGCTGAATTTATAGTCAGGTAAAGAACTCAAAGTCTCGGAGAGAGTTATTATGACAGGCATAGTCACTATTCACTTTAGACACATTGAAAGAGCTGAAATTGTAATATTCTTCACTATTGGACTTATTAAAAATACATTGGAAGAAAAATGATTACTTCTAATATGGAAAATCAGAAATAGTTACAGATAATGTAATTCATGAATCTTCAGGAAGAAACAGAATAAAGAAGATAGCTAGAGTTTTATCTTAGTGGGGGGAAAAAGTTCTTCTTCAATCTTAGGAAAATTACTAAAAATTTTAGTGGCATAACTTCAAAAATGATTAATGGCAGGGCTCAGAGGACCAATGGCCATAGTCCTTTAACAAGAATGGAATTGAACCTGAGGCAAAGTAAAGATTTAAGTATGATGATGGGCTTGGCTTGTCAGTTGTTAAAGATTGAGCCAACTCTTCTCATCAGAAAATTTTGAAATTTCTTCTGTTTGATGAGGTTCTTAATAATATTCTTGTTCAATTTTCATGAATGCTATATGAGTGCCTGTTCTGTAACTTATAATTATAACTTGTTGGATATCCAAGTTCTCCCACATATGAAGCACTTATATTTTTTCATATAATCCAGAAATATTTCCAAATTATAAGTAAACAGTCCCAGCATAATGACAAAGTACATCACACACAAAACTAAAACTTCTTTGACAATTAGGAAGTCTATCAATTGATTATTTTACTAGCTAAAACATTATACTCCCATAAATTATCTCTAAAATAACTTTACTCTTTGGGAGTGGATTAAATTTTGAAATTTATATACAGTGAAATTCATATGTTTCAGCATACAATTCTAAGTATAGAGACAGATGCACAAAGTTGTGTGTCAATACATTCAGGTACAGCAGATTCATCACCCTAAAGAAATCCCTCATGCAGACCCTTGTAAACATACATTTCTAGGTCTCACTGGTGGTGCAGCAGGTTTAGTCTCAGCCTATGAACTGATCCCCAGCCACTGCAGCATGAGTTCAATTCCCAGCCAGGGAGATTCCCACATGGGGCAGCAGACCTCTCCTGGTTCGCCTGCTGCTCCCCTCAGCAGTGTAATTCAGTCGATCTGCCTGTTCTGCAGCTCGATCTATCTTTGGTAAATCCTCTCACCACCTCACACCTTTGGCCTACACCCCAGTTCTTATATGCATAAATAAATCAATCTTAAAATAAATGAACATACATGTCCCCTCTATCCTAACCCAAATAGCTATAGTTCTCCAATCCTTTGAAAAAAAATCTAAAATATAAAATTTGCCATTTAACTATTTTAAGTGTACTGTTGAATGGCATTGATTATTTTTTGCAGTATTGTGCAACTATCACCACTATCTATTTAAACTTTTCATCACCCCAAACAGAAAGTCTACCTACTTTCACTTAGTATAACATTTCCAAGATTTATCCATGTCCGAACTTCATTCTTTTTTGTGTCTGAATAATATTCGTGTGTGTGTGTGTGTGTCCCTTTTTTTTAATCCAATTATCTGTTGACCTTTGGTGATTTCCACCTTTTGGCAATTAAGAATAATACTGGAATCAACAATTAATGTATAAATAGTTGTTTGAATGCCGGCTTCTGATGCTCTGGGGCATATATATCTAGGAGTAGAATTACTAGATTTTTTTTTTTAATTTTTAAAAAGATTTATTTATTTACACATACAAGCTGAGGTGTAGGCCAGAGGTGTGTGTGTTGTGGAGTGAGAGGATCAAACCAGAGACAGAGTGGGAAGCAGCACAGGCAGATCAACTGAAATACACTGCTGAGGGGAGCAACGGGTGAGACAGGAGAGGTCTCCTGCTCCATGTGGGAAGCTCCCTGGCCAGGTGTCAAACTCCTGCTGCAGTGGCTCTAGATAGCTTCATAGTGCTGTGACTTAACCCAGTCTGCCACCACAGAGGCACTAGAATTACTAGATATTAAAGTACTCATATGCTTGTATTTTTAAGAAGTCAACAAAATCTTTTTCCACAGCAGGTATACCATGCTACATTCTTACTAGCAATGTACAAGTATTCCAATTTTTCTACATTCTCACCAACGATTATTTTTCTTCTCCACTAACACTCCCCCCCATTTTAGTTTAGTCCTATAGTTTATCACTATAAAGTGATATTTCTTTATAGTTTTAATTAGCATTTCCATAATGAGTAATGCTGTTGAACATTTTTTCATGTGCTTATTGACTATTTGTATATCTTCTTTGGCAAAATGAATATTCAAGTCCTTTGCCCAATTTTATTTGGGTTGTTTGATTTTTTGTTGCTGTTGTTGAATTTTGCTTGTTGGATTCCTTTACATGTTATAAATATCAAATCCTTTTAAGATAATGATTGCAAAAATTTCCATCATTCATTGAGTTTTTTTTTTTACTTTTTCCGTAAATGTTCTTTGATGCACAAACTTTTTTAAATTTATATTATTAATATCTTTTACATTATTGTGTATTCCCCATGGGTTAACCACCACCAATTCACCCGTGAACCATCACCATAATCCCTTGTGCTCTTTTCTCCCCTGTTTTGAACACTTATCCTCCCCCTCCCTCACTGAATGTCTCTCATTTCTGGTTGTCTGCTAGTTTTTGTTTTTGTTTTTGTTTTGTTGTTGTTGTTATTTTCTCCTCCTGATCTCTTGTTCGGTCCCCCTATATTGCTCCTATAAGTGAAACCATTCGATATTTTCTTTTTCCTTCTGGCTTATTTCACTGAGTATGATCCCTTCTTGCTCCATCCATGTTGCTGTGAATTGCATGAGTTTATATTTTTTGATTACTGAATCTTATTCCATTGTGTATATGTACCACATCTTCTTGATCCAGTCATCTGTTTTTGGGCATCGTTTCCATATCTTAGCTATGGTAAACAATGCTGCAATAAACATAGGGGTGCATGTGTCCTTTTGGATTAATATTTTTGTGTCCTTTGGGTAGATTCCCAGAGGTGGTATTGCTGGGTTGTATGGGAGCTCCATTTTTAGCAATTTGAGGAAACCCCATACAGCTTTCCATAGTGGTTGGACCAGTTTACATTCCCACCAGCAGTGTAAGAGAGATCCTTTTTTTCCCATATCCTCACCAAAATTTGTTGTTGCACAAAAAATAACTCAAAGTGGATAAAAGACCTGAATGTAAGACCTGAAAGCATAAACTATATAAAAGAAAATATAGGCAAAACACTACATGGCATTCAATTCAATTTTTAAAGACACATTCCCCAAAGTGAACAAAGTGAAGGAAAAGATAAACAGCTAGGATTACCTGAAACTAAAAAGCTTCTGTACAGCAAAAGAGATACTAAACAAGACAAATAGACACCCCACTGATTGGGAGAAAATTTTTGCATACAATACAGCTGATCAAGGACTGATGACAAAAATTTACAAAGCGATCACATGACTTAGCAAAAACAAAGTAAACAAACCAGTCAAAACATGGGCAGAAGAATTACAACGACAGTTCTCCAAAGGGGAAATGCAAATGACCAACAGATACATGAAAAAATGTAGAACATCACTCATAATCAGAGAAATGCAAATCAAAACCACAATTAGATACCACCTTACACCAGTGAGAATGGCACACATTAAGTGATGCACAAAACTTTTAAATTATGTAGTCAGTCTTATGTAGTTTTTTCTTTGTTTCTCATGTTTTTGGTGCCATAAAAATCCATTGCCATATACAAAGTCATGAGAACTTACCTGTATGTTTTCTTCTTCTAAGTGCTTTATAGTTTTAGTACTTACATTTTGGTCATTGATTACATTTCAACTATTTTTTTTTTTTTTTTTATGTATTATAAGGTAGGAATCCAAAGCCATTCTTTTGCATGTGAAAAACCCAATTGTTTAAGAGACTGTTCTTTCCTCACTGAATACATTTGGCAATATGACAAAAATAAATCATTCTTTAAAGTATGGGTCTATATCTGAACTTTCAATTCTATTCCATTGTTTTATATATCAATTATTATGCTAGCGCCACACAGTTTTGATTATTCTAGCTTTATAGTGTTTTAAATTGAGAAATGTGAGTCCTCCAACTTTGTTCTTTTTCAAGATTATTTCGGCCATTGAGAATGCTTGCAGTTTTACATGAGTTTAGAGAAGTGACATGTAATAAAAGTAAGTGCATGAAGCCCACACTAATTAAGAGAAACAGAATGTAACATTAGACAAAATATATGCTATCATAAGAATATTACCTCAAATATATGTTAAAGAAAAATTAAATATTAGGCTGTAAAATAGGTCTCAGTACATTTTTAAATATTGAATTCATACAAAGTATCTTCTCTAACTATAATGGAATAAAGCTTAAAATCAATAAATAACAAGGAAAAACTGGAAAATTCAAATATATGTGGAAATTAAAAAAAAAACACACTCTTAAACCATCAAACAGTCAGAGAAGAAATAACAAGGGAAATTAGAAAATACTTAGAGATGACTAAAACGTGTTAACACATTTTGCAAATTTATGCAATACAGTAAAGTCAATGCTGAAAGAAGAACTTTTAACTATATATGCCTAGACAGGACTTGTCTCAGTGTTTTTTTTTTTTTTACTTTTATCTTAAGATCATTGTATGCTTAAGTACATAGATATGTGGCTTTAATTCTGGGTATTCTATTCGGTTCCATTGGTCTTTCAGTCTGTTTTTGTTCCGGTACCATGCTGTTTTAATTATTATGGTTTTGTAATATAGTTTGAAATCAGGGAGTGAAATTCCTCCATTTTCTTTCTTTTTAGTTAGGAGGGCTTTAGCTATGCAAGGTTTTTTTGTGATTCCATATGAATTTCATCAGTAGTCAATCTATTTCTTTGAAGAATGTCATTGAGATTTTTTTTGGAATAGCATTGAATCTGTAAATTGCTTTTGGTAGGATTGCCATTTTGACAATGTTAATCCTTCCAATCCATGAGCAGGGGATGCCTTTCCATCTTCTTGTGTCTTCTTCTATTTCTTTCAACAGAGTTTTGTAGTTTTCTTTGTATAAGTCCTTTATGTCTTTTGTTAGACTTATTCCTAGATATTTGAATCTTTTGGTTTCGATTTTGAAGGGGATGGATTTCTTAATTTCTTCTTCTTCAGATTGGGTGTTTGCATATAGGAAGGCTACTGATTTTTGTGCATTGATTTTGTATCCTGCTACTGTACTGAACTGGTCTATTATTTTGAGTAGTTTTTCTATGGAGTTTTTGGGGTTTTGTATATATATTATCATATCATCTGC
>PVIJ01017488.1:0-29242 GCA_004024925.1 Scalopus aquaticus | reverse complement strand
GAACTTCGGAATGTGATCTAATTTGGAAGCGTTAATGCAGGCAGAATTAGTTAAGATAGAGTCATATTGAATAGGATGGGTCCTTCATCTAATAAAATTATAAGGCGAGAAAAGATGCAGAGACACGGTAGTACAGACTCTGGCATGCCAGGGGGTCACTGGTAACACCGGGAGCTAAAAGAAGGGCATGGGACAGATTCTCCCCTAGGCTGTCAGGAATCACAGCCCTGCTGAGACCTGACTTCAAAACTTCTGGCTTCCAGGGCCTCCCTGGTGGCACAGGGGTCAAAGACACAGAGCTATCAAGGTATCGTCAGCTACTGCGGCCTGAGTTCAATCCCCGGCCAGGGAGCTGACCCACATGGAGCGGCAGACCTCTCCGGCCTTACCCACTGCTCCCCTCAGCAGTGTATTTCAGTCAGTCCACTTGTTCTGCAAACACTCTGTCTCTGGTGAATTCTCTCACCCCCTGCACCTCTAGCCTACACCCCAGTTCTTGTATGCATAAATAAATACATCTAAAAAAAAAAAAAAAAACTCCTGGCTTCCAGAAGTGTGCAAGGATAAACTTCTGTGGCTTTAAGTCACTGGTTTGTGTTCATTTTTTTTAAGGGGCAGATCGACTGAAATACACTGCTGAGGGGAGCAAGGGCGAGACCAGAGAGGTCTGCTGCGCCATGTGGGTCAGCTCCCTCGCGGGGGATCGAACTCAGGCTGTAGAAGTGATAGAGTGACAGTGCTGAGACTTAACCCCAGGCTACCAGGGAGACCCCTGCTTTGTGGTAATTTGTTATGGCAGACCTATGAAGTTACTGTGCAGTGTACAACAACACATGAAACTGTTACCTTACAGCTGTGACAGGTCACAAGTCCTAAAATCAAGGTGTTGGCAGGGCTGTTCCTTCTCAAGGTTCTAGGAGAGAATGTGTTTGGCTTCTGTCAATATCCCTTTGCTTGAGACCAGCAGGCCCACCCATCCTCAGAGCCAGCAGAAAAGCATCTCGCAACTTCTCTGACTCTGACCCGCCTGCCTCCTTCTTATAAGGACCCTTGTAATTATATTGGGTGGACCTGGGTAATCTAGTCTCCTGTTTCCATCTCAAGATCCTTTACTTATTTGCAGCTGCCAAGTCCCTTTGCCATATCAAGAGGTATTCACAGCTTCTGGGAATGAGGACGGCTTTGGCCATTACTCAGTTACAATGAGCAGCCGCGGCTGAGCGAAAACACCAGCTGTGTTCTCACGGGTGTCGATCATGCCTGGCTCGCTGCGCTGGGCTGGGCCCTGGAGGCTCTCTAATTAAGCAGAGGCGCCTACCTGGGGCCGAGATTACGCTGGAACTCCCTGGTCCCCCCTCACTGGCATCCCCATCACCGTCCATCGACACCACTCACTTTTGCACATGACCAATCTTGAGTTTCCTTCAAGTCACAGAGTTAAGAACCAGAGGAAGCCCACAGGGTCACGAGCGACAGTGAGCTGTGTGACGGCGATGTCGGTGGGCTGGGGCGGGAGGCGCCGGCTGAGCCTCCGCCGTGGCTCTGAGAGTGCAGGGTGGTGCGAGCTGGACACCCACAACAGCAGAGCCCTCTTCGCCCTCTTCATCGCGAGGCTCCGGGAAGCGGCGGGTTGCTGTGGAAACAGCCAGTGCAGTGGAACCAGGTGGGCTATTTTTAGAAGTGGAAGGTTTTTTTTTTTTCATCTTTTGGAGAAATGAATCAAGTTTCTGGGTGGGGAAGCCCTGGCAGGGAGCAGCTTTTTGAAATGAAGAAATCAAAAGACTCCCCAGATTGGTTTTGAATGGAGGGGTGCAGAGGGGGCGAGGAGCACCATGGGGCCAGAGGCCTGGCAGTCACCCCGCCCCATTTTGCACTCTGGATTGTTTCTCTGGAATCAAGACAAAGGATGATGTGGGGTCCCCCTGCCTCACACTGTGGCTGGAGACGCATGAGAGCAGCTCTGGCTGAGGAGAGGAGTGAGGATCACCCCCTCCTCTGCACCTGCATCCAGTGCCAGGCTCACTTCGACTGAGCTATTGCTCTGGATCCTCAAGTCCCTTCCCCTGGGCTCCCCAGCCCTGGGCCCCTCAGCCCGCTTCTAGCCAGCTGGGTCATGTCCAAACATGTATACAGAGCGTGGTGGCTCCTTGGAGGGCAGCTCACAGCTTGCTCAGCGCAGCAGCAGGCCTGGCACTAGGCCACAGACCGGGCAAGTGCCTGTAGGGGAGACGAGCAGAAGCTTGGGCCCATCTCTGGGAACTGGGGGAGGAGGCAGCCACAGGCGGGGTCCCTACCGCCAGGGTGGGCAACACCACTGGGTCTGAGTGCCTGTGCGTTCTTGCCCGCCGAGGCTGGTCCTGCTGGCCCCATCCCAGCCTCCCTGCTGCTCCTCAGGGCCCAGGGAGGGTGGCGAAGCCTGCCCCCGCCCCAGGGGTGTCTGCAGATCTGCCAGTGCCATGGACTCCACTGCACCAGGGCCTGAGTTCTGACTGCCTACCAGTGGCTGGTGAGTGCCCGCGTCACCTGCAGGGTGAGGCATGACCCGGGGTGCTCCCCTGGGCCAGTAGCATGGGTACTGGGCACCGGGCACTGCTGTCCACTCCCTCTGCAGAGCCTGTACACAGGACAGGAAGGGGACAGGCCTAACCCCTGGGCCCTGCTGGCTTTCCAGTCTTTGCTCTTGTTCCCTGAGTGGCCACACCTCACTGGGGCCCCCCAACACTGTCCAGGGGGCATTCACCCCACATGAGCACCACGGACTCTGAGCAGGGAGCACACCCTATTTTTTTCTTTTTCTTGGTCTGCCTGGGAAAGAGAGACCCCACCCAGGGTGTCTGAGGAGCCGCAAATGAGCAGGAGTCGGTTTCAAGTGAGCGCTGAGGGGACAGCACCCGAGGCAGAACACAGCCGCTCCCGGGCGGGATGGTGACGCCTCATGTGCAATTACAGCAGGTTGGGTGATTTTTACTTAGATTTCGGGAGGCTGGTTCAGCTGCCTAAGCTTGATCACAGAATTCAATCAGCTGGCTTCTGAGAAGAGAGAAACAGGCCGCAAGGCAAGTCCACGGGATGTCAAGTGGCTTCGGCGGGTCTGAGGTCAGACAGCCTGGTGGCTCAGTGACACTTCCGCATGTCGTGCCGTCCCTACATACGACACAGTGTGCTGCAGGAATCACAGCAGAAGAGGGAGGGGTGGCGCGGACATGCAGGAGCATGCCCAAGGTAGCCAGCTCCTCGGTGGCAGAGCTGGGGTCGGCGGCTGCAGGGTAAGTGAAAGAATGATCAGGATTTTCTGCCCTACCGCCATTCTCAGTAATGATAGCCCCTGCGGCCCCACACGCATGCCTGATGGCGGGCACCTGAAACAGGGTGTGGGCGCGTGTGAGTGGGCACACCTGGGCCTGGAGGCTGAGGCTGTGAACAGCAGCAGCAGGAGAGAATGGTGTGCGGTGGCGGAGGGCCGTGCAGCAGGGTGCAGTGGAGAGACCACGAGAGCACGCCAGAGAGCCCAGAGAGAGTGAAGCTTCGCTGGGGGCTGGACACCTGCCAGCCTCCCAGCCCCTCGGCCCCCAAGCCTGCCCTGGACCTGGCTGCCTCACTACAAAAGATCATTAAAAGCCTAAAAACCACCGAGGGCTCCGGGACTCCTTGGCCCGTCTGCCCGGATCACAGAGAGCCTGCTCTGTGCCCTGCTGGTGCTGCAGTGGTGCAGGCTTTACAGAAGCCTGGGTGCCCAGTTGCCCCTGTGCGCCCGGAGGCTGGAGGCCGTAGCCAGGCCATGGGACAGAGTGCAGCCCCTTACTCAGTCCTCAGATGAACTGGTGCCCCCAGCTGCCCTGGAGAGGGTGGGTGGGGAGGTGAGTCGTGCCTGGGGGTGGCACTGGTCCCCTGCCTCACAGGGGGGCCTGACGGCCTCCATCACACTCAGACAATGGGAAGGGGAGGCGGAGAGGTCTTTTGGGGGCTTCTGAGAGAAGAGGGGGCCCAAGATCCCTGAGAGAGAAGGGGCTTAGACAGCAGTCCCCCCTGGGGGCACTGCCAGTCCTTCCTGATTGGGGAACCCAGAAAGAAAGTAGGTCTGTGGGATACTAGTCCTGCAAGGGGGTCTGCAGAGAAAGGAATCGGCTATAAACTAACTTTGGAAAACAGGAATGAGGTGCCCCCCGAGGGGGTAGGTGACTGAGGCTCTGAGGAGTTCGGCCCGCCGGGGTCTAATCTGATGGAAAATCAGACAGTAAACAATACATTGTGGAGCCCTGGCAGGCAGATGGGAAAACAAGTCGGAGTGCCAGCGTCCTCTTGACACCCGCGGTGCCGCCCTGGCTCACTGGCCATCGGCACAGGTGTGTCAAGGGCAGTGGGCGCCCCTGTGGGACCACGTCTGGGCTCTCCAGCAACACCCCCGCAGCAGGGCAGCTGCCAACAAGGCCAAGGCGTGCCTGTGGGATGGGCGCCTGGCCTGGCAGAAAAGCCAGGCTTGAGCCCTTTCTACTGGCATCGCAGGGCAGAAGCTGCAGCCTGTGAGCAGGACTCTGGCAAGCAGAGGAAGGCAAAAATCTTAGTGGGCAAGAAATGAGCCTGCCTTCCTCTCCTTGGCGGTGCTGGGCACAGGTCAAAGCCAAGAAGAGGGGTGAACACAAGTGTACTGGAGTGAAGGCAATGACATTGGGATGCCCACACAATCAAGTGCCCCCTCCTCAGCAGAAGGCTGTGGCCAGGAGCCACGAGGTCCTCAGGAGGTGGGCGGCTCTGGGAGCAGGGCTGACCTCCAGGAAAAGACACACGAGGCAGAGATGGGAGGCTGGGGGGGTCCTGGATCCAGCCCCGCAGGAGCCAGCCCTCCCCAGGACCTCCGCAGTTGCTCGCCTGGCCCTGTCCAGGTACGAGTCTCATCCCAAGGCCAGAGGTGGGATGCTTTTGCGCAAGGCAGGAGCAGGAGGCCAGACCTCGTGCCTGCTGGACTCAGGTCGGCCATGATGCTGATGCCCACGACCCTGGCTGGATGCAGGAGGGGAGAGGTGCTGCTGCTCTCCCCAGAGCCCCATCTCACGGGCAGGGCAGGGGCCCAGAGCTGAAATATTGACGCTGCCCTTTGACTGCTGTGGACACGCGGACCCTGCCTGCTTCTCAGCCTGGGAGGCACCTTCTGCAGCACCAGCTGTCTAAGCTGACGGTGTCTGCAAGTCCGCCCCACCTCCACAAAAGTGAGCAGTGTCCTTGGGCTGCCTGGCAACCCCACCTCTGCAGGTTCCGCTGCAGGTCCTACACCCCAACACACTGGTCTGCCTGCTCCCGGTTCAACCAGAAAGTCCCCACAGGTCTGGCCTCCTAGTGATGAGAACTGCCTAGTGGGAGCATCAATATTTAAAAAACACTTCCCAAGGAGACTTTATTCTGCAGCCAAGGCAGGAACTGCTGGGTTAGATCCCCCCCCCCCCCCAGCTTTAACATCCCAGAATGCCAGGCTCCAGCCATAGCTATTGTCCCTGGCTCCATATTTGTCTCCTGTTCCCCCTGAATCCCCCAGGTCTGCATATGAGGGAACCAAGGCTAAGGGGTGTGAGTGGGGAGGCAGGCATGGTGCCCCGGCATCTGGGTCCAGGGGTCCCCCCTCCAAAGCCCACACTGCCTTCTGGGTAGCGAAAGAAAAGGGAAAAATGTGCTGGTCGTCCTAATGTTTCAGGAAATTAATTTCCTTGGTTCCATGTTGAAGTCTGGCCTTTGTCCACATAACACACATTCTTGTCTTGCTTTCTACCTACAAGCTTTTTCCATTCTCTAGGACTTGTCACCTGTGAGCAGCTGTCCCGCACCTCGAATTAAGAGCTGTGCCGGCCGGCCGTGGCAATGGCTGTGGGGCCTTGGCAGGGACACTGCAGGAGGGGCGTCTGCCGCTGCTGGTTCTGGACGGTGGGGACCATTGCCCCAGGGCACTCAGTCCCCAGCTGTGGGGCCAAAGATTCCTGACCTTTGAGAGGGACCCTTTACCAAACAAGCAGCCTGGCCGGTGTGACTGTTTCATTTCACTCACTGCCAGCATCTGTCTCAAGGCCATGGCCAGCCGGACCAAGTTCTAAAGCAGGCCTGGCAACCCACGCGTGAGAATCCACTGATCCGTCTCAGCTGGCACCAGCGCTGGTGCGTGGGGTCGCTGGAAACTATCAGTTCACTTTTTCCTGGCCTGAAGACAGCTGCTTATCTTTGGAAATCATCTGATGCCCACGAGAGCACACAAAAGCACTTCTAACTTGCCACTGACCGCTGCTTCTAGGCTGAGGCAGGGGAGAGGGGCCTCACCACCCAGGAGCCTAGGGTCCTGGGGGGCAGGGGCTGATCCCCACACCTCAGAGCCAGCAGGCAGGAGGAGCTTAGCAGGAATCTGCTGAATGGACAACAGGAGAGCAGGGGGTGGGGGAGGGTAGTGGTGCTCAGGGGTTAGGAGAAGAGTCTGGGGCCAGGCTTTTCCTTTGGGTGTCCCTGCCTCTTGGCAAGATCCTCTTTCCCATCCCCTGGCCTCAGTGCAGTGAGTGGGTGGGGGAGGCCTCGGTGCTCTGCTGAGTTCTGGGGGATGGGCAAGGAAGACACTGCAGCCAGGGTTGAGACAGGATCTCACTTTCTCCCTGCAAGGCTGGCAGGCGATCATGTCTTGAACGAGGGGATACACCGGCCCCCTTTGGCTGCCCCAGAAAGACACCTCTCCCTTTTTATGATTCAGGCAGACCTGGAAGACCCCCTTTGTTGCCCCAATCCCTGCACAGTTACTGGCACCGTAACCTTCAGGTCTTCATCTGTACTGTGGGTTTACTGCCCATAAAATTCTCCGCAAGTGCTTGGCTCACAGTCTGGCCACACGCTGGCCACAGTCACCCGGCTATAAAAATGACCCATGTTTAAGGCAAAAGAGATTTTTTTAAACCTCTGTAGGGAAAAGGAAAGCATGAAGGAGCATCAATCACTGTAAATTAGTAAAAAAAAATTTTTTTCTAAAAGAAACGGAAATTAGAAATTCTAACACATGATTTTTTTTAAAGATTTATTTATTTATGCATACAAGAGCTGGGGTGTAGGCCAGAGGTGTGTGTTGGGGGCGGGGAGGATTCACCCACATGATGGTTTTTTAATCAAGAAAATGAAGGTGACATACTGTCCCTAAAAATGGAAAGGGGGGGGTTTCTAACTGCCAAGTCTTGCTGAGTAGGAGCTGCAGCCTGGCAGTGCCCAGGGGACCCTGGGGTGGAGGGGGACCAGAAGACCAGAAGGGAGAGCCACAAGGACGCCAGGGGAGGGCAAAGCCAGCAGAGATGGAGGGAGGAAGCAGAGGGAAGGTAAGAATAAGAAAGGAAAAACCTTGTCTCAGAGCAAAGCCTGGGAGCAGGGCCACAGTCCCCACAGGCTGCCCCCCATGCTGTGAGGGCGCCAGAACATGATCTGGTGAATTCGAAACCCCACAGGCAGGCGGGCTTGAATTACAGTCAGTCTGCTGAGATCCAAGAGCTTTGGGCCAAATTTCCACCCAAGATTCATTCTGAATTAGCTCCATGGTGGTTTGCTGGGGCGCCCCTTTAATAGGCCACCCTGTGACTGAGAACTTTTTGGTGTTCCTGCTCACTCCGCTGGAAAGGGGAGGGCCCAGTGGGGGCCATGAGGCCTTTGTGGAACTGTGCTGAGGAACATCCCAGGTCATTTAGGACCAGATGGGTGCAGGGCCTTGGAATGGCCTGTCCTATCAAAGGCCCCCTTTCTCAGATAGGTGGGCTGCGGCAGAGGCCCTGGCAATAGCAACTGCCCTCTAACAGCACGAGGCCATGTGACCATCCACTAAGTTCTCTGCCAGGCAGTTCCCTGGAGGCAATGCACTCCGTGCTGTGGACTCACTTTTGGCCCCCTTAAATGTCAGGGTGCTGAAGTTCCTGGGAGGCAAGGTCCCTACCCATGGTCCTCCAGTAAGCAGCTTTGATTCTAGGATTTGGCTACAGGGCCCTGAGAAGGTGACAAGGGATGTGCCAGGGAGGTGGGCATGTAAGCCAACAGGCAAAGGATAGCATCTTTTCTGTGCAGAAAGAAAAAACAACCAAAAGTATTCAACCCATAAAAATGTCCTTCAAAAATGAAAGGTGAAATAAAGATACTTTCAGATAAATAAAACCTAAGAGAATTTGTGGCTAGCAGACCAATAACTACAAGAAAGATCCAAAGTTCTTCAGGCTGAAAGAAAATGATATGAAATGGAAATTCAGATCCAGAAAAGGGAAAAGAGTGCTAGAAAAGATAAATATGTGAGTAAAAATAAAGAATGCTGCTTTTCTCACTTTCATATTTCACTTAAGAATAACTAACTGTGGGTCTCCTGCTGCGGCCTGAATTCAATCCCCGGCCAGGGAGCTGACCCACATGGCACAGCAGACCTCTTCTGTCTCACCTGCTACTCCCCTCAGCACTGTATTTCAGTCTCTCTGCCTGTTCTGCTCCCCATTCTGTCTCTGGTGAATCCTCTCACCCCCACACCTCCGGCCTACACCCCAGTTCTTGTATGCATTAATAAATAAAATAAAATCCTAAAAAAAACATAACGGGGCCTCCCTGGTGGCGCAGCGGGTTAAGTGCAGTGCTTTGGAGCTGTCAGCAGCTGTGTCGCAAGTTCAGTGCCCAGCAGGGGAGATTCCCACATGGCGCCTCACCAGCTGCCTGCCTCGCCTGCTGCTCTCCTCAGCAGTGTATTTCAGTCCATCTGCCTGTTCTGCTCCCCACTCTGTCT
Source organism: Scalopus aquaticus (assembly GCA_004024925.1). Lineage (NCBI taxonomy): Eukaryota > Metazoa > Chordata > Mammalia > Eulipotyphla > Talpidae > Scalopus > Scalopus aquaticus. Next base: position 20,487 of record PVIJ01017488.1, on the reverse strand, counting down.
ATGGTGAGCCCTCACACCACCCCATACCTCTGGCCTGCACCCCAGCTTGTATGCATAAATAAATAAATCTTTAAAAAAAAACCAAACAAACAGCATAACAGGACCCAGCAGAAAAAACATAACAGGACTCAGCAGAAAGGGTGGGAGTGGGCAGTGAAGGACCTTATTGGAGGGCTCTTAGGTGGTTGCTGGAGCAGTGTATTATTTAAATGAAAACTGCAACAAGTTAAAGATGGACAATAAAACCCTTAGATAACCAGGAAGAAAAGAGCTAATAAAGAAAATGAATGCTAAAAATAATACCTTACATGGCAGGAAGGGGAAAAAATAATAAAAACTTAGATGAGACAAACAGCAAAATGGCCGATATAAACGCAAACATATTACTAAATACTGTAGTGGGGTGGGGAACATGGTACCTCCTCTGAAACAATTACAAACCAAAGAATTTATCAGGTCATATAAAAAAGCAAGTGCTGTGTATAATAAAGCTCCCTTAAATAATTTAATAAAAGATAAAACCACCAACCACATACTTTCTGCAAGAAACATACTTTAAGTGCAAAGATAGTGCTGGGTTAAAAGTAAAAAATTGGAAAGAATATGTGAGGCAAACAGCAATCTCAAGAAAGCTGTGTCTATTAGCATCAGAAAGCAGGCTTAGGGAAATTTCACAAAGACAAAAGAAATCAATTCATCAAAGTCCTGAATGTGTATGCATCTCATAATAGAACTTAAAAGTACCATGTGGAGCAAAATCAGAAATGAAAGACCAGACAAATCTACCCTTATAGTTGGAGATCTCAATACTACTCCCTCAGCACTACTACTCTCTTCATTGAGAGAAGATTGAACAAAATGAATAGGGATATAGAAGTGAATCTTCAAATATCCTTTATCGATGTGAACTAATTGACACAGAACACTAAACTATGTAGTTTTCAACAATACATAAAAACATTCACCAAGGCAATGCATATGCTGGACTATAAATCGAGTCTCAAATTTAAATGATAAAATGTATGTTCTCTGATAACTAGAATTAAAATAGACTTTTGTTTTTCCATAACAAAAAGGTACCAGGAAAATACCCAAACATACAGAAATTAAACTACACACTTTTAAGTAACTAATGGGTCAGATAACAAATCACAATAAAAGAAAATATTTAGAAATGAATGATAAAGAAAACATGACATATCAAAAATATGTGAAATGCAGTTAAAACTCTGCTTGGAAGGAAATGCATAGCTTTAAATGTTTATTTTAGAAAAGAATAAAGGTTTTAAATTAATGATCTAGGCTTCAACCTTAAGAAGCCAGAAAATGAGCAAGTAATATTCAAAGTGCATAGAAGGAATAAAATGGTAAAGAGCAGAAATCAATGAAATAGAAACCAGAATCACAGTGGAAAAAGTTACAGTACATAAAATATAAATGAAATGACCAAAATTTGTACGAAAGAATGAACATCACCACAGGTGCTACTGACTTTCAAAGAATATTATAGAAAACATTATGCAATAAGTTTGACACCTTGGAGGAAATGAGAAATTTCTTGAAAGAACAAATTACCAAAATGACACAAGAAAAAAAAGAAGAAAATCAGGAATGTCCTTTATAAAGAAGCTTAATTAAAAAAAGACCTTTACCGTCGAGGATGTGAAGAAAAGGGACACTTTTACATTGCTGGTGAGAATGCAAACTGGTCCAACCACTATGGGAAGCCGTGCGGAGGACCCTCAAATTACTACAAATGAATCTACAAAATGACCCAGCAATTCCACTCCTAGGAATCTACCGAAATGACACAAAAACATTAATTTAAAAGGATACTTGCACTCCTATGTTCATCACAGCACTATTTACAAATAGCTAAAATATGGAACAACCTAAATATCCAAAAAAAGAAGACTGGATCAAGAAGATGTGGTATATATACACAATAGAATACTACTCAGAAATCAAAAAAGACAAACTTACTCCATTTGCAGCAACATGGATGAAGCTGGAAGGGATTATGCTCCGTGAAATAAGTCAGAAGGAAAAAGAAAATATCGGCTGGTTTTACTTATGGGGAACATAGGGAAACCAAACAAGGGATCAGGAAGAAAAAAAAAGACAAAACTAGCAATCTAACTACGAATCAGAGACATTCAGCAGGGGGAGGGGAGAAAAAGGGCTCAAAATGGGAAGGAAAAGCACAAGTGATGGTTCGCGAGTATCTTGGTGGTGATAATTTTATGGGGACAACACCTGAGATAAGAAATCAAACACTGTACAAAAATGAACAACAATGTAAAAATATGTAAATAAAAAGAAATTAAAAACCCTTACCCTCAAAAAAAAAATTCGGGTAGAAATGGTTGCACTGGTGAATTTTACTAAATATTAAGGGAAGAAATAATGCACTTTTTATATAAATTCTGTCAGAAAATGGAAGAGGAAAAGATTCCCAATCATCTTACAGGGCAGTATTACCTCATATTAATAGCATAAAGAAAAAAATATAATCAGCTCAAATACTGAAAAAGCATTTGACAAAACTCAATATTGATTCAGGATAAATACTCAGAAAATAAAGGAGAAAAGGAAACTTGCTCTTCATTATAAAAGGCATCTATAAATCCCTACTGTTGCCATCAATGATAAAAAGTTGAACTTCTCCCTTATGACCAGGAAAAAGGTGTGTTTATTCTCACCATTTCCACTCAGCTCTTGCCAAGAGCTGCTAGTCAGTGCAATCAGACAAGAAAAAGAAACCCAAAGCATCTACGTTAAAAAGGAAGTAGAAGAGGCTTTAGTTACAGACAACATGATCACATATACAAAAAATCCTAAGGATCTAAAAAAAAAAAAATCACTAGACCATGAATTTAGCAAGAGAGCAGGAGAGACGGTCACTATACAACAATCGTCTATTTCTATCCTAGCAATGAACAACTAGAAAAGTAAATGTTAATGCCCTTTATAAAAACATCAAAACCAGAAACTACTTATAAATTTAACAACATATGTGCAAAAAAACCCACCAAACATAGCTAGATGAAATTATAGGAAACCTAAATAAATTTAGTCATTATTGGGAACTTTAATACTACTAAATATAAATTTCCCACAAATTGATCTATAGATTCAGCACAATACCAATCAGTATTTTTTTTTTTTTTGTAAAAGCAAGCCAAATCTAAAATTTATATAGAAAAGGACTAAGAGGGCCTCCCTGGTGGCGCAGCAGTTAAGCGCTGCGCTGTGGAGCTGTCGGCAGTGGTGAGGCGAGTTCGACACCCGGCCGGGGAGAATCCCACATGGTGCGGCAGAGATCTCCTGCCTCACCCGCTGCTCGCCTCAGCAGTGTATTTCTGATCTGCCTGTTCTGCTACCCGCTCTGTCTCTGGTGAACCCTCTCGCCGCCCCACACCTCTGGCCTGTACCCCAACTTGTATGTATAAATAAATAAAATAAATAAAAAAAAAAAGAAAAGGACTAAGAGTGCCCAAAATAGTAATCAAAAAGGAGAACAAAGTTGGAAGACTGACACTGCCTGACATCGTGATTGGCCATATAGCTGTAATGATCGAGACAGTATAGTGTTGGTACAAGAACAGAACATAATAGGGAGTTTAGAAACAGACCTATACATGTAAGTAGGCAAAAGATTTGCAAAGGCATTATAGCTATATATGACTTATGAACATTATTAGTAATTAAAAATATATAACTTAAAGCTACAGTGAATACCACTAAATGCCCACTAGAATAGGTGAATTTAAAAACACTAACAATATGACAGTTAATGTTTAAGTCATCCTAATAAATTTTATGGTTTGAAAAAAAAAACAAAGTCACTGAATAAAAAAAGTCACTTTGAATTTAAAAATAATAAAAACACTAACAATAGCAAGTGCTGGCAACTTGTGGGGCAACTAAACCCATGCACTGAGGATGCAGTATGGTGCAACCACTTTGGAAAACAGTTTGGCAGTTTCTTATAAGAATAAACATACTTACAGTAGACCCACAATTCCACTCCTAGGTACACTTAACAGAAATAAAAACATGTCTACAAAAGTGCACACATTTTAAATGTTCACAATAGCTTTGTGGATCATAGCAACCCTAAAAGGGCAACAATCTGAATGTCCAATAACAGGTGACTGAATAATTATAGTATGTTCACACTATGAAAAATTAGCCACGAAAAAGAACAAATTCTGTATCTATACAACAGGGATGAACCTCAAAAACATTACACTGAATGAAAGAAGTCACATATAATACTGCTCAGTTCCATTATATGAAATTCTAGGGCAGATAAACTATAGTGCAAAAAGATCAGTGGTTGTTTGGGGTTAGGTATGGGCCTTTACTACAAAGGCATGGGGAAACTCTGGGATGATAGAAATGTCCTAAAGATAAGTCTGGAGTAGTGACTATCCAGGAGTACACATTTTATTCATTTATGAGTTCATTTTATAGTAGTTAAATTATATATCAATAAAGTTTATTTTATTTTATTTTTTTAAAAGATTTATTTATGCATATAAGCTGGGGTACAGAACAGAGGCGTGGGGCGGTGAGAGGGTTCACCAGAGACAGAGTGGGGAGCAGAACAGGCAGACTGACTGAAATACACTGCTGAGGGGAGCAGCGGGCAAGGCAGGAGAGGTCTGCCATGCCATGTGGGAATCTCCCTGGCTGGGCGTCGAACTCGCGTCGCCACTGCCAACAGCTCCACAGCGTAGTGCCTAACTGCTGCGCCACCAGGGAGGTCCAAAGTTGATTTTAAAAGGAAGAAAAACGATATTCACCTACTGATCCAATTCTAGTAATTTATCCTACATTCAAGTAGATACACATGTACAGATGTGACTAAAGACTGATGCATAGTAATATACATTTCAGCACTGTTTGCAAGAGCAGCAATTCTGGTTTCAGTGGCTTTCCACGCTTCCGCATCACTGTCTGGGCACAAATAACCACACTTCCACAGTGGAACAGACCAGGTCTCAAACATATACCCTGCTCAAAATACTGATGACTGTCTGACTTCACAACCGTTCAATTTAGCATGTCTGACCTGTTAAATTGTTTCCTTAGTCTCATGCACTCAACAAGAGTTGACTGAGACCAACCGTGTGCCAGTTATGACATGAAGCCTGGGGACACAGCCGGTCCTTAGGGCCACTAAGTCCTCAACCGTCATCCTCTGGCCAACATCAACCAGGAACTACCATCACCAACACCTCGTGGGGCTTCTGGAGCCTGTCCTGTCCTGTCTGCTCTGTCTGCTGGCCCTGGCCACCTGCCACACCGTGCCCCAGGGGTCCCAGGTAGCTCATCCCCTGACCACATTTGCATCTTTACCTGGATGGGCTGCCCAAAGACGTCAACTTGGTGGTAACTATCCACCAGAAACTTTCCTTGAAATATTTCAAGTTTGGCAAGAGAGGGTAAAACCTTAAATGAGCCAGCTTTGTTTGGGGATTGCACTTAAAATTATTGGCCCTCCATTTGCTGGGCAAAGAACAAGAATGGGGGTAGAGTTTTAAAACTTCCAGCTGGTTGAGCAAATTTGAGTCAAAAGAGAAGACCCCTGGGGCCTCCCCAGTGGCGCAGCGGTTAAGCGCTGCGCTGTGGAGCTGTCAGCAGGCAGCGGTGACACGAGTTCAACGCCCAGTGGAGGAGATTCCCACATGGTGCAGCAGACCTCTCCTGCCTCGCCCACTGCTCCCCTCAGCAGTGTATTTCTGATCTGTCTGTTCTGCTCCCCACTCTGTCTCTAGTGAACCCTCTCGCCACCCCACGCCTCTGGCCTGTACCCCAGCTTGTATGCATAAATAAATAAATCTTTAAAAAAAAAAGAGAGAGAGAGAAGACCCCTGGAGGCCACTGCTGTTCGGGGGTGCTGATTCAGAGGCTGAGACTGAGCTATGAGTTCAAACAGGCCCAGATCTGCGGTCACAAGCAGTGTGCTGTGCAGCGTAGCTTCTCTGGTCTTAGTGTTTTCATATGTAGAATGGGAATAAACATAACAACACCCTATTAAGCTGGGGGACTTGACCTACAAGACAGCGACATGTATTATTAAGTACTTAAGGCAGCACGGTACTAGCACCAGGAAAATAGCCGACGTACGAAACAAAAGGAAAAGAATGTCAAAGATCATTGTAAGAGCCACACTGCATGGTGGGGCTGTAATTTTTCATCTCTGTCTCCGGCAGGGGACGCTGCCTCCGCGGCTTCCTGACTGCACAGTTGTGTGTTCCCAGGCTTCGGGGTGCTTGTCTGTACCAGAGGCATCGGGACAGGTGCCACCCAACTGTGAGTCAAGGAGTCTATGACCACGTGCTTTTCCTTTCTGTGGGTGAAGGAACCCCTTTCAGTCCAATGTGAGAACTGGCACATCGACACCTTCCTGATTCAAGTTTTGAAAAATGTGAGGAAAACCACGAGTGTAAGATCTCAGTTCCCAGGAGAATAGAATCAAATCAAGCCAAGGGCCATTTAAGAAGGTTTCAGACGCTGCCGTGTCTGGAGAGAAACTCCTGGATTGCAGTTTCTGCTACTGCAGGTGGCTGGGCAGCCAGCCGGGGCCCCTATAGACTGCCACAGCCCAGAACCGGCACTGGGAGTCACCTTGCCTCCTGTGCAAACCCACGGGGTCGTTTCAGAAAACTACCATGTTTCAGAGCCCCCTGTGAAGTTAACACCCCGGCCCCCAGCAGCCCCTGCTGTCTGAGAGGAGGTATCAGCACCGTGGCCAGGAAGACAGGCCCGATGTGTCCAGTTAACCATGAGAGCCACAGCAGTTATTTGCCACTTGGTTTGCCAACTTCTCACAATACAAGCAACAGGAGGCCGGGGTGGAAGGGCTGGTAAAGAGAAGGTGAGAGAGAAGCGGAAAAGGTGGAAGCTCACATTGGAAATACAGCAGGGCAGTGAGCAGCTTCCCGTTCTGCTTGGACAAAGCAGGCAAAGATGAGCCAAAGGGCCAGCTCTCCACCCGCTAGAGTCTCTGGGGGATGAGGTGAGGCGCAAGAGGGCACAGAAATGGGCGCGGAGAAAGGGAGAGCTAACCCTGGGGCTGAGCAGGAGAGAGGCCACATCGGTCTAAAGCAGCAGGAGGAGGGACTCCGGGCAGCTGGTCACCAACTACCCCATGTTAGAAGCCACCCACACCTGGACCTGACCCTCTACATTTTGAGTAGCCCTTGGAGAGGCAAAAGGGTAGATTCAGCACAGTCAGGAAGCCACGGCCCACACTGCCGACTAGCAACTAGATGACTGTAGGCCTCTAGGGGAGGGCAACCACCAAGGCTCTGGAGCTGTGTGGTCACGCAGGGCCCAAGCCAGAGCTCCCCGCTCAGTTTAATGCTCAGCTGTCTCTGTCCTGAAACTCTTAATAATTTTTTAATAAGGGGCCCCAGGAGTTATTCAGGGATTAACAGTTCCAGGGACCGTTTCCGCAAACCCCGCCTACTAAGGGAGAGCAGAGCAGTGCCAGGGTTCGAACAAGTCCTGCCCAGCTGGGGTCCGGCCACTTCTGCTGTAACCCAACGCCATCTGTAAAGCTTCCCTTTGGGTGTCTACACAAGAGAAGGAGAAGACGCAGCTGACGACTCACAAAAGGGTACCCACAAATCATAACCAAACTTGCAGAGAAAATGATTCCTTTTGGGTGAGTCAACTGCCAATTAAATGACTAACAAGGCACAATTTCATGCCTGGCCAAAAAAACCACTCCAAACAATGTGAGTCTCATGGGGGCTGGGGGGGAGGAGCAGATGTCGGAGCTAGCACCCAGAGCACCATGGACCAGGACACTTTCACGTAAGGTGATGGGGGCGCGAGGGAGGCAGCCACCCCCACCCGTTGACTCGGCAGTCACACCCTTGGGAACTTCCCTCAGGAAGAAACACCAAGGGAAAATGTCATGTGCCAAAGACACCCGGGCGCAGTTTGGCTCTGGTGACAATCGGGAAGAAACTAAACGCCTAACAGAAGGCAAAGGCGCCCACAACCATTCAATAGCCTCGGGGTAAGCCGTGGGGACGTGCTTACGATGATCGACCAGTCAAAATGGTCTTTTTTTTTTTTTTTTTTGTATCTTGATGTACAAAGGGTGTTCACATAAAGGAAAAATACTGATCCCAAAATAGAGGCCTAAAAACAGTGACACGAGGGGCAGTGCAGTCACGGAAACATCACGATCTGGAACATCTGGGTTTGTTGTCACAACAGCAAATAACCCTTTGAAATAAGGAAGGCGCAGGGCACAGAGAATTCGCCCAGATGGACCTCAGCGTTTGGCCAAGAACAAACCCCGGGGGGTGGAGGGGGGGATTTCATCAGGCAGAGAGCAGCTGCCCAGTGGTTAAGGGGCTGAGAGTCATGCTCCAGGGCCCACACCCCGCATAGCTGCACAACTTCGGTTATAAAAGTATCCCGGCCAGGGGTATGGGGCGGGGCTTGGCCAGTCCTGGGCTCCAGCCTCTAGGGAGAAACCCTCGTCCTCTAGCCAGCTGCCTCCTACGGCCACAGGGGCTGGAGGCTGGGGTGGGCTGCCCGATGGGGTTCCGTTTCCCCGAGTCCCTGGGCTCCTTCCTCTTGGCCAAGCCACCCAGTCTGAACGGGCACAGATGAGCCTCAGGTGTCATCAGTCAACACACGCCAGAGGGAAACAGGACATAAAAGGAGCTCTCTTGGGCAGCCTGAAGCCCATCACTTCATCATCATTCGTATTGTTCATCTATTTGGTCAGATGCTGCGGCAGGTCTGAGCTGACGGCACTTTACAGGAAGCCAGGAGTCAGGGGAGTGACTGGCGTCTGCAGAGGGCTGGGTGGGGCGCAGGCAGCAAACTGATGAGGTCAGAGGAAGACGTATTAGAGCAAACCTCTCAGCCCAGGGCAGCGGGGGCTTCTGGGCCCTTATGCAGCCAGATTCAGGTTGTTCTTTCTCCACAGTGGCTCTGAGGCCCCTCTTCCCACTTTACTGGCCATCCTGAGGTTTCTCCACCCAGCTGTCCAGGGCTACTCTGAGTCCTGCTCCCTGGTCTGTGTCATGCCCTGTGCAGGTGAACCCACCTTGGCTTAGCACCTGGGCAGAGAAGAGGTCATTGTGTTATCCTCAGGGCCAGCCAAATGTGGCGTCTGATAAAGGTTCATGTTCACAGGGCTACTGCGTCTGGTTGAGCAGGTTGTGCACTGCACAACCGGAGTGGCACCTTTTACAGCAGACACTGGAGATTTATTTTTATTATAACACACATCCAGCAAATGGAAACAGAGAGTTTATCATGCTGGCAAAATCAGCATATGACAACAGTCTAAGGATAGGTTTAAGAGCCCTAAGGAAGGGGTGTATTTTCCCAAAGGGGTGCACCATCACAATCCTGTACATCAACCTGTGAATGACAAGGGAACCAGCTCTCTGGAGAGCGCACTACAGTTTCCAGGCTCCTTGGGGTCACCCATGGCAACAGAACCCTCTCTAGGGCGGCCCAGGGCGCGTCCCAGCCTCATTGCCCCCATGCTGCGCCTCCCCTTCTTGCCCTCACACTCCGCTTGGGGGACTGGCCAAGTATGCCCTGGTCCTGTTCTCTGCTATCCCCCAGGCAGATCTCACTCTAGTTGTCACCCCCTCTTATCTCCCAGTCCCCCCAGTCTAGCACAGCAATCCCCTCACTGGTGACTGGGGGCTCAGCCTGGGCCTGCATGAAGCCTGCCTGCCAGAGCTGGCTTCTGCAGCCAGTCCCACCGGGGAAGCCTGCTCAGCCCACGTTTCCCATCCCCACCTCGTGCCTTTAGCTTTCTATTCTCCTGACCCGTCTGCCTGTCCCCAATGCACGGGCATGTGGGAAGTCCTCCTCAGCACCCTCAACATGCTGCTCCCTTAATCTGGGACACTCTTGCCCACCCAGGCCACCCCTTAGCTCCCTGCCAACCTCTCACCTCTCTGCCCCTTGGTAGCACCTTCCCTCAGACCTCATAGGCTCCTGTGTGCCTCAAGCTGTGTGACCATTCTCAAATGTTCTCTACAGGGCATGTCTGGCACCACCTGGGGGCTGGGTCAGGCCTCCAGGGCCACGGTCCACAGGCTCTTCCTGGTGGGGGTCAGAAGGATGCTGTGGCGAGAATGAAGTGAGCTGGACTTCAGCGCCCTCAGCCCCTCTGGACTGGCTGTGGACATTATGGGCGCACAGTGGCCGGGACAGTTCTCAGCAGAGAGAACACTGTTCCGATTTTCTGCTAAAGGGAAGAGATAAATTCTTTTCTTAACCATTTACTGCTCTTCACCCTGACCCAAACCATGAAAATATATGAAACTTCCTTCCTCTTTCAATAAGGAATCACCCCAAATTACCAGACCAGGTTCTATTCCATAAATTGAGCCTGGTTCCTCCCACTGTGGCCTTTTCCCAGGCCAGCTCCTCGAGAGTCCAGCAGATCCTGGTCACTGCCTGCCCTGCTGGCCTTCCTCTGCCCCTTGACCCTGTACCCACTCACACATGGTGACTGCTGGCAGAGCGTGCAGGCTCTGTTCCCATATCTGCCAGTGATCCTGGGGAAGCCACCTCCCCTCCTTTAGCCTCAGTTTCCCCATCTGTACAACGATACGGCCGATGGTCATCTCTCTTGCCTCCACCGAACATGCTTCCTACCAAGTAACCGTGCCCATGCATGAGGCAAAATGTCCTTCCCTTCCCTGGGTGTGGGGGGAGGCATAAGCGAGGTCAGTGCCCACCCTGAAGCCTTCTTTCCATAGGCCACACTCCAGAGCCAGGAGGGGTCACTCCCCCTCCCGCCCACCCGTCCTTTCTGATCCAGCCCACCAAAGGGGCCCACTCCCGCCTCTTGCCCGTGTCATGAGGCACTGATGCCTTGCTCAAACCTAAGAGCACCTGCCTGACCCTATTATCTAACTGCCCAGTCGCATCCTTCAATACCAGCTGGGCTTTACCCCATCTAGGAAACTCGTCTTGATCTTCAAGGTTCACCGAGAAGCCTCCCACACACATACATCTGAGCGCCTCACTATTCCAGAAGAACCACTGGCTATAGCGAGACCAGCACGGAGAAGCCAGGGAGCCAGCCAGACTCACAGGTTGCTTCAATCCTGAGTTAGGAGACTTCCAGGTGAGCCAGGAGAGATTCCCAGGGGAAAAACAGGAGGCTGAGGACCCCAGCCTGAGAAAACACCAGCCAAGGATGCTCCTGACTGTTCAGCCTCAGATGGCCCTTCCCACTGGTCACTTCAATGCCAGTGGGTTGCGGGTGGAACATTGGTTATGCCAAGGTGCTGGGTGCTGGGGTGAGCACCACATCACAGATGCAGATGAAATCCAGAATCCTTTTTGGAAGAACTTCAGAATGAACTGGAATGAGTACAGGGAGTGCAAGGATGAATTTGATTAAAATGTGAATGATGGGCAGGGAGTTTTAGCCAAGTGGGCAGAGTGAAGCTAGACTAGGCAGGTGTGATGACAGGTCCAGAGGTGGCAGATGCTAATCCCTGGGCACTAGGAGGCCACTCCACACACACAGAGAGTGACTGGAGCAGAAGCCAGTCCCTTCCTTAGACCTTGGTCCTTCTTCCCAAGGACCCTAGCAGGTGCCAAAAGCAGGGGACATAAGATCAGACACCTTGGCAAGCCACCCCCCCAAAGGCCCCCACCTGTGAATTTGAAGGACTCGACAACCTTTTGCAATTCTCAGTGGATGTTCTGTGAGGCTCCTTCTCAGTAATGGTATCTGTCCTAGGCCTCAAAGATCCAAAACCAGCCAACCAAGCCCTCATCAAAACAACAGGCCCTCAGAACATTCAAGCACCTGTCCTGAGGCCAGTGTATGCTTACCGCTGAGTTTCTGGGAACAGGTACAAAGATGCTCCATCTGCCTGACCCTTATGCCCACCCTTTGTGGCTCATTCCTCCCCTCATTTATCAGAGATGGGGGTGGGGAAGATGAAGGGGTAAGTACGGGGGTAGTAATGGAGGCCACAGAGGAACAGGAACTTGACCATGGTCCGAGCCCGGGAGCAGAGTCATGACGAGAACCCAGCTCCCCTGATACTCTGGCTATTCTGTGGGACCCCCAGAGTGACAGCTCACAAGCTCAATGCTATCTGGCCCTGGAATGATCACTGCCTGGACCTCGGCACCTCCCCTACCCTGGGCAGGCTACAACCCAGCTCCCCCTTCAATTTGCACAAAGTTAGGCCCAGGGTTGTGGGCCTAATTTCACTGGCATCCTCTCCTAAGGGGAAGTTTGCATGGCGTGGCCTCTCTTCCAACACCCTTCATTGTGCTTGAAGAGGAGGCCAGTTTCACCCTGCTTGCATGCCGGGAACAAGGGCCCAGGTCAGGTCTGCCCACAGTGTGGAAGGCCAGGCGGCATGCACCCCCCAAATCTGAGGGCTAAGCAGGCCTCCAAAGGCCACCTCAGCCGCCCTGGCTCCTCTCTCTCTAACTGGCCAAGTTCAGAGGCATTACCCTGCCAGCAGATGCGCTCTGTCAGGATGTTTAAAACATCTTTCGGTCAACATTTAAAAACTGGGAGAATCCCAGTTTCTCCTGAAAACTCCGCTCGGCGTTGCCAGACTTGCACACACAGGGCACCTGAGGGAGACACTCCGCAGTTTGTCCCTGAGTTCTCTGACCCTGAGGCCCAGTGCGGCTGCTGGACCTCCTCCTGCCAGCACCATTGGCCTGCTCCAGACCCTGCCCCCAGCATGAGCTCCTGAGCTCCCCACTCCACTGAGCAGCGTGGGACAGTGACAGGAGCAGGAAGAAGGAACCCTGGAGGGAGGGGGCTGGCAGCCAAAGCAGTTGCAGTTACCCCTCCTGAGGGGCAGTTTCTCTGGTCACACCTCAGCTTCCAGGCAAAGTTTCCTCCCACCAATTTAAACGTCACATTTTAATGCGAGAAAATGGCAAGGAAATGCCAGCCCTGTGAGAAACAAATCTAGAGCATGGCCACCAAGAAAACCCTCAGGCAGAGCAGTAGAAGAAAAATAGTTTTACATCTGATACACAAATATTCTTACTTTTTAAAAGCCAACTCCAAAACCCATCCCAACTGATAATGGGAACATCATTTAAGCTTCTGCATAAAGAAGATAACTTCAGGGCCTCCCTGGTGGCGCAGCGGTTAAGCGCTGCGCTGTGGAGCTGTTGGCAGAGGCGACGTGAGTTCGACGCCCGGCCGGGGAGAATCCCACATGGCGCGGCAGACCTCTCCTGCCTCGCCCGCTGCTCCCCTCAGCAGTGTATTTCTGATCTGCCTGTTCTGCTCCCCGCTCTGTCTCTGGTGAGCCCTCTCGCCGCCCCACGCCTCTGGCCTGTACCCCAACTTGTATGTGTAAATAAAAAATTAAAAAAAAAAAGAAGATAACTTCATTAGAAATGACACCGTATCCAAAATAAAACCTGGAAATTAAGACCAATCTTTTAAAACCAGATGACTGACTTGGAACGAAATTCACTCGCAAGTTTCTTTAAAAAGATCCTTAAGACAGAACTGTAGTATCAGCTCCCGATGAAATAAAACCTTATATGTTGACATTACAAATGCTCTAAGACCCGGGATGGTCCAGGTTCAGCACGTTTGGGGCTGGGGCTTGGAGTCTGCAGCTTCAAGAATGTCTGCACTGGGCCGGGATCGGCCGAGCCATCAGCGGCCAGGCCGCAAGCAAAGTTAATGACAAGGTTGAACACTGATCAGCGGGCTTTCATTTGTAAAAGGAGTTGCTTCTAATAAATTTCTCTTAAGTGGAATTAACTGCCTGGGTGTCTCTTAAATCTACAGGGCCAAAGAGTCCTATTACACACACACACCCCCACCCCTTAGCTGGTTCTAAATTAGAAACACTCATTAAGGTAAACACACTTTCACTCATGCAAAATCTTCAGTAATCAGGGTTTCAAGCATGGGGAATTGCAGGCAAGAGCTTCGGGAGCAGGCAACCCGAAAACAGTTTACGCCCCCCTTCACCCCCAGCATCACCACCCAGGGCAGGCAAAGGGCTCTTGGGAAATGCCTGCAGACCCCAGGGTGTCACCAGGACCACCAGCCCTGGGCAGTATCCACAGGGCCGCTTGGCCCTTGCACAAACCCCGGCGGTCACTTACACTGACTGTCGCAGACAGCGGGTTGGGCCATGCATGAAATACAGTCCCCTCCACGGTGGCCCCAGAAAAGGTGGGCAAAACAATCCTGCCCAAGCACCGGGGAGGAGGGGAAGGTGAGTGGATTAAACACGTACCGCCGCTTTCCGGTCCCCCCTTCTTTCCAGAAAACTCTGGATTCTATTTCCATTCATTTTTGCAGAGATTATTCAGACATGTCTCTAGCCGCAGCCCACTCTCCCGAACGCCCCGCTCGTGAAGCGACTCCCGAGCGCACGCCGACGGGGGGACCTGGACAGGGCTTTCCCGAGGCTCCCCGCGCTCCCCACGCCGCGAGGAGTGACATCAGAGGCTCGCGTGGACTGATCATGCAGCAAGCCCCGGCGGGCGTGCACGGGGAGTCGGGCCTCCGGATGGAAGCCGGGCAGCACTAACCCTTCTTAAATTTATTCAGGCAGCCGGAGCTGCAGAAGGAGCGCACGGAGGCCGTCTCCCAGCAGCCGCGTCCCTTCATCCCCGCGGCGGGGCGGCCTCCGAGCCGCTGCGCGCTACATGGCGCCGGGCCCCGAGGGTTCGCAGGGACGCGCGTACAGCTCGGCGGGCCTCCCGGCGGAGGTGACGGGTGCTAGCGGGTCCCGGCGCCGCGTTACCACAATGCACCACTGCCGCCCGCCCGCCAGCCGCCCGGTGCACGAGCCCGTTAACCCCGTCGTAGCCGCGGGAGCCGAGCGATGCAGGAGCCGTGCCGCCGCCGCCCCCTTTCCTCATTCCCTGGGAGCGCGGCCTCGGCCTGCGCGTTGCCTGCTCTCCAGAGCGAAACCCAAGGCGCTCTGGCCCCGGGCGCCAGCCGGGCTCCCCATTTAAACGTCACATTTTAATGCGAAACTCCAAGCGAAGGTGCCGCCCCCTGCAGCAGCAGGCTTGGCGTTGCTTTATTTCTAAGGGAGCACGTGGGAAGTGGGGATGGCCCAGAGCCTGACAGTGATTCCAGGAAATCAGGGTCACCTCTGGGACCTAGTCACTCTGGCTCTTCTGAGGCAGCTGGTGCACCTGTGTCTGGCCACCTGCGGCCACCTGTCCACTATCCCTGAGGAAGGCAACAGGCGGGGCCTCAGGGATACCCCTGGCGCTACCACAGGGCTGCGGGTATGTGGGGACAACTGTCTGTCTCCGATTATCCCTATCTGAACACGACGTGCCTGTCCAGCTCCCTGCACGACTTCTCCATGCATGTCTGGTGGGCATCCAACACCTAGCTGTGCAAACCCCAGTCTCTGATGCCCTCTGTCCCCAACCCGGCCCCACTTTCCTTTACCCGAATTCAGCTGGTTGTCCTCACATCTCCCCATTGCTCTGGACAGAAACCTGCTGTTATCCTTGCTGCCTTTGTCCCTTAGATTCTCCTCCAGCTAATCAGTAGGTCCTGCCAATTCTACCCTTAGAATACAGCCAGGATCGGAGCCTCCCTGGTGGCACAACGGGTTAAGTCTCACACTATGAAGCTATCAGCAGCCACTGCAGCACAAGTTTGATCCCCGGCCAGGGAGCTTCCCACATGGTGCAGCAGACCTCTCCTGTCTCACCTGCTGCTCCCTTCAGCAGTGTATTTCAGTCGATCCACCTGTTCTGCTCCCCACTCTGTCTCTGGTGATTCCTCTCATCACCCCACACCTCTGGCCTACACCCCGGTTCTTGTATGCATAAATAAATAAATCAAAAGAAGAAGAATATAGCCAGGATCTCCATCCCTTCCCACCATGCCCACTGCTGCCACCAGGCCTGACACACCTTCACCTTGTCAGGGGTCTCTTACAAAGCCTCCCACTCCACCACCACCCTGCATGCCCCCTCATGCTCTACACTCATTATAATAGCCCGAGGGATCCTGCACTGAGTTATGTGACACTGTCACTCTTCTCTATCATTCCCACAGTCAGTCCCATCCCCTTCCCTCCCTCTGATGTGGCCGCGCTGACATCTTGGCTTGAACACAGAGTCTCTGCAAGGTAGTCCAAGCCTGCCAGGGACCCCACCCCCTGGCCCCCACCCCCACCTCACTCTGCCTTGTTTGTCTTGTGTTTCCCACTGGGCGACAGGATCTGAGGCCTGGGACCAGGTTTTCAACATTGTTTTATCTCAACAAAACACTCCCCAGCACCACCCTCTCACCGGGCAGAGTCAACAGAATTCATCAAAAGTAATTTATTGAGACCGAATCAATTTCCCCCAATTTAAAGGTTTTCAAATATATAACAAAACCCCTGTTGTAACATGTAATAGGCCCAGGGAAGTGGTGCTTGGTCAGTAATTCCCTCCTGGGCCTTTGAAACAACTGAATATTTCTTCCACCTAGAGAATTAATCCTCAGCAATTGTGTTAGATTCACTGCCCAGGAGATAAAAAGCATTTAACTATTCTGGGCCTTGGTGTTTTGGCTACAACAGGAAGAGCATAATAATGATTCAGACGCTACCAGTGATGGAATGGTGACAAGGGCCAAGCCCTGGGTTGAGAGCTGCTCCTGCATTTCCTCATTTGGCCCCCACAGAATAGCCTTCTTTGGTACCCTCCACCCACATCCTCTTTCACAAATGAGCAAATTAAGACAAACTTACTGAAGCAAAGTGACTTGCGTAGAGTCACCGCGCTTAGAACTAGCCTGTTCTGGCTGACCTGGAAGGCCACTCTCTGAACCATGCGCTATGGGGTCCTTTAAGCACAATATTGATCCCCAGAGGCCTTGGGAGGAAAGAGAGAAGACAGGGAACAAAACACTCCCAGGGAGGAAACTGAAACAGTAAAGAGAAATAAAAAAATGAAATAAAATAAATCATGCAGTCCTGCTAAGGCAACGCTGTATTTCTCCTCTCCACATAATAATTTTACACTGTAAGTCATGAGAAACAATGACCAGATTCTGCTCACACCTAAAATCTACAACCTGGCTTAACAGGAACCGGAAGGTGCTGATTCATTCTTAAAGATGATGATATACCTGCTGAAAAGTCTTAGCCCCATCAGTGAGAAAGCCAAGAGACCTAAGATGACACGTGGGTAATTCTAGTTGTTCTGCTGGCTGCCCTTGGGCTGGGGGGGAGGGGCGCGGGAGTGGGGTGGAGTTGGGGGTGGGGAGAGGATGTCCTGAACAAACCCCACCCCCACCCCACCCCAGAGATCCAAGACACCAAGGATTACAAATCCCATAACGTCATCATCATCTAAGGGAGGATGCTGGGAACTGAGGGTAGAGTTAAGCAGCCAGGTTTGGTCTATAACCAGACATGTGGCCCTTGGGGTCCTTGGTTTTTTGCCTGCCTTCAGTGTTCTATTGGGGTTCCAGCTCAGTGGAACTGGTAGGATGCGTTCACCAATTTATCTCTCTCACTTTCTCTCTGAGTTATTTGTTTCTTCATTTCCCCTTTATGTAAATAAGCCCTTTATCAATCTTTTTGTGTATGCCTGCCTTTGAGTCTCATTATAAGTCCCTTTCAAGCGTGCAGGTGAGGACCCACAGTAAAGCCAACTCATTTCACATTGGGGTTGCCTGTAATACCCTGAGCCCCATCACAAGTTTCCCTCCTATCCGCTGATGGGAAACTGAACCCCAACCCTGCTCCTGTCCCCCATATGCACTCCTTCCTGACACTGTCTCCTGAGCAGCCCAGGTGGACAGCCCCTAATGTCCTAAACGTAGCCTCCTAAAACCAAGTGCACTACAGACGACCTTCTTGAGAGCCACTCACCTCAGATACCCTGCACTGCTGCCCCGGGGGCAGCTGCAGTCTGCCTTCTACGCTCCCGTCTGACCCACATCAAGACTAGTGTGGTCCACTTCAAAGTCTTTGGCACCACTTCCCTAGTCACGCCCCACCTGGGCTGCTGATGCTACAATAGTCTCCTAGAGGGTGCCTCCCCACTTCCACTTACTTCTAGAACACTGTTAACACATTGTATGTGGGAAACATATTTATACGTTTTACGTTGACTGGTGGTAGAGCGCAGGACACGTATTAATACGTTTTTTATAGACTAGCGGTAGAATGCGGGTGACGTATAAATATGTTTATTTTTATACTTTGTTTTATACTTAACAAATTAGCAAAAATGGCCCGCGCCACCTGTTAGTGCGCGATAAAAACTACCTGCAAACAATGTGTTAATAGACTGTGTTTCCAGTATATTCCCTCTTGCTCCATAATATGACACACACACACTCAACTAAAATGTGTGTGTGTGTGTGTGTGTGTGTGAATGATGGGGTGGGTGTATCTGCTGAGCATCCCAGTACAGGAAGCAATAGAGAAACAGATGCCTGGACACTAGAGAAGCTTGGGGGTGGGAGAGACGCAGGGCAGTGTGTCCATACCCATACTCCAGCGCTTCTATATCCTCCAGTCCATAGATGTATTGGGAATCCTCTGGGACTCATCACAAGTGAGCCATGAAAGGAGCACAAACCTTTGCAAGCAATGCCATGTGCTGCAAAAACCTAGACACAACCTAAGAGTCTGATAGCAGACAGATGTTTATTTCACCATCTGATGGAGTATCAGGAGCCACTTAAACTACCTGCCACTTATAGACTCATGGACTGTAGAAATAAGAAACTGTTTAAAAATAGGATGCCAGGACTCCCTGGTGGCACAACGGGTTCAGCGTGGCACTATGAAGCTATCCAGAGCCACTGCAGCACAAGTTCAATACCCAGCCGGGAAGACTGCCACATGTGCAGCAGACCTCTCTTGCCTCGCCCGCTGCTCCCCTCAGCAGTGTACTTCAGTTGATCTGCCTGTTCTGCTCCCCACTCTGTCTCTGGTGAATCCTCTCACCACCCCACACCTCTGGTCTACACCCCAGCTTGTATGCATAAATAAATAAATCTTTAAAAAATAATAAAAACAGAATGCCAAGGGGAAAAAGGCAAACCATGCAATATATTTATAACTATGAAAACTATGCATCTGCAGAAATGTTAATGGTAGGACCACAGATGAATTTCCTTGAGTTGCTCTTGGGATGCCCTGGGCTTCTTTCTCTTCTGCCCGAGATCTAGGGTGGCCTGCTGTGGGTCCCTATTCACTTGGCTATCTTCCACACCAGACTGTGAAGTCCCTGAGAGCAGAGATTGTGACCTTTTTTCATTATTCTCAGCTGTAGTGTGACCCAGCATGTGGCTGGTGTGTGCTAATGAATGAGGATGGGAATAAACAGATCAATTAATCAACCAATGAGCTTCCTGATGAAAGCAACATTATCATTCATCAGGAGCCCTGCTTGGTCCAGCGTACACACTCACACCTTCTTACCTTCCCAAACCTTTTCCGCTGCTCCCTCCGACTCTGTACTTCTGCCCTTGACCAGAAGTTGATGGAACCTCAAAGAGGTAAGCACAGGGTTGGGAGCACCACAGGGGTGAGAGCCAATGGTGCCTTCCTGACCTGAGTTGGACATAACCTTCAACCACTGTGGGACTTAGGGGACTAGGGGACTTAGGGACTAGGCTCAGGCTGATCACTAATGAGGGACTAGGGCCACAGAGAAGAGGCACTGACCTTTTCTGTGTTCTCTGGAGAATCAAGTTCTCCAAGGGTCTGTTGCATACAGTCCCTTATGGGACTATCTTAAGAATGAAGCCCTTGAAAACAGCAGTGTTCTAAAAATACTCTGCATAGATGCTGACTGCCGTCATCATTAATAAATGATTCTGCACTGAAGCCAAAGAATTAATTTGAGAGCAATTTATGATAATGTGTTGCTAGGCAATTAAAATAAACTTCCGAGGGAAAAAAATTTCAACTTATCTTTATTTTAGATCAGAAAAATGGAATGGGGGAGAGCACATCATCTGAGTCAGTTTTTAAAAGGCAAAAATGAGACAGATTTTTGTAGGGATGATGCCTAGGCCTGACTCTGCCTACATGTGCCCTGTGCTTCAAGCAGCAGCAGAAAAGGCTGCTCAGGTCACCTGTGAGAGCTGAGCCTGGTAGGCTTTGCCCCACAGTGAGCCAGGGTCTGTCTGGCATCCTTGCACATGCCTTTGGAAAGGGTGGCCTGCCAGAGGATCAGGTTACTTGGAGGACCCTGTGAAGAACAGGGTCAGATCCTACCAGGCAGGCAGCTCTGAGGATACTGGTCTCTCTCAGTCCCTCAGTCTGCTCCAAGAGCTGGTCGGCCCAACTGGTCCCATATACTCACTTATGGTAGTTATTGGCCAAGGCCTTTCTCTTGTTGAAATCTAAACATCACTTTCTCTAACAAATCTCCAAAGACAGAGCTGGGTTTCATTCCCAAGGAATTACCATTCATTTGTTTAACCTTCAATTGCTCCCTTAAAAAAAAAAGGGACAAATTAAAGCA
>PVIJ01017487.1:0-29234 GCA_004024925.1 Scalopus aquaticus | reverse complement strand
CCGGGGGCTGCAGCTGTAGGGACCTCTGCCCACTGCTCAGGCGGTCGCACTTTCGGGGGCCACCAGAGAATGGCTAGGCCAGCCAATGGGAAGGCGGGCGAGGCGCATTACCTCATCAGGCAGCGCAGTCATTGGCTGCGGGCTCTCTGTGGGCGGGTGCTGGGAGCTGACTCCAGAGACGGGGGGGGGGGGCAGGGAGACAGCAAAGTGGTGGGGGGGCCCGGTGTTGGAAAAGGAGGGAGGAGGGGAGAGGGAAGGAGTGATTCCCGGACTGGGAAATCTGCAGTATCTGCGGGGCTGTGAGTGCGTCTTAATCGTAAGAGTGTTGCCCTCGACTTGATAGCCCATCTCACGAGTTTCTGCTGCCGATTTTAGGGGGGAAGCAAAAGGAGAATGAGAGGATCCCCGCCCCATCCCCGCTAGATTAGGAGCCCTTGGGTTGAGGCCCCTTCCCCACGCAGTGTCCCCAGGCAACGTGGACAGGCTCCCCCTCTCCCTGCACCTGCCAGTCAAACTGGACTGACATTCCATCGTTCATCCCATAGATTACTGGGGTGCACCTTCCAGCCATAGACTCCTTGGAGCTCCATCAGGTCTTGGGCAGCACCTCTAAAAGCCTGGGTTTCCCACTTTGTGAAATGGGATTGATAAATCCCCGCATCCTGGGAGAGCCTCGAGGACCCTCTCAGACCACCAACAAGCACACCTTGAGCACTACTGTGTCCCAGGGCGCTGGGGATCCCCCGCGGCCTCCCCCGCAGGCCTTGGGCCAGCTTCTTGCACCAGAAGGTCTGATAGGGCAAACAAATGGTACTGGAGAAACATCCATTCAGAGGATTAGTAGACTCTAAGGAAAATAAAAGCAAGGGGTGAAAGCGGAAGCGAAAAGGATGTTACTTTTGCCCAACAGTCAAGGAGGTGATGTCTGGACAAAATAAAAGGAAGCTATGAGAAGATTCCAGGCCCAGGCAACCAGCGTGTGTGAAAGTCCCGGGGAAGGAGGCGCGTTGGAGGAACAAGGAGGCCCCTGAGGCTGGAGCAGAGTTGAGGCAGGGGTGGGGTGGCGGGTCACACAGGCCACAGGCTGTGGGTCAGTGGGGAGACTGGGGTTGTAAGAGGGTGGCCCTCAGGAAAGGGGAGTGTCCCAGGTTCCCTGCCCCACCCAAGGGAGGGTGGAGCTGAGCAGGAGAAGATAAGAAGCTGGAAAAGGAGAGAGAAAAAAAAGGAAGAAGGAAAGCAGCAGGATGGAGGCCAGAAGAGGCACAAGGAGCAGAGAGACATGTGAAGAAGCTGTATTGGCCTGGACTATTTAAAACAGATGTGGGGGGCCTCCCTGGTGGTGCAGCGGTTAAGCGCTGTGCTGTGGAGCTGTCAGCAGAGGGGTCGCAAGTTCTACACCCGGCCAGGGAGATTCCCACATGGCTCAGCAGACCTCTCCTGCCTCGCCCGCTGCTCCCCTCAGCAGTGTATTTCCGTCGATCTGCCTGTTCTGCTCCCCACTCTGTCTCTGCTGAACCCTCTCGCCTCCCCACGCCTCTGGCCTGTACCCCAGCTTGTATGCATGAATAAATAAATCTTTAAAAAAAAAAACCAACAAAAAACAGATGTGGGTGAGAGACCCGTGGGGAGGTGACAATGGCAACGTTAATCTGGATTTTGATTTTGTTCTTTTCCTCTCAGAATTGTCTGGCTGTTTCTGACCCTTTCCTATGGGTCCCTGCCAAAAGGTGTTTTAGACTTGTGGTAGGCTTTCGGGCCTTGCTTTGGCCCAGTCCCATTTGGGTGAACTTTTGCCCACAAGGTGATGGGTACCTTTGGATGCTTAGTTTATAAACTATATTCTTTTTCTTTTCTGTATTATACACTAATTATGTTAAAGTTTCTTTCCATTAAAGGTCTTATATGTTTTGTTTTGATGTGGCAGATGGCAGAACCTATTTAGAACAGGCATGTTTGGGGGTTCTGGGGTGCCTCTCTCCCTGCCCTGTAACAGGGTTAGCTGAGATGGGAGCCTGGAGGTGTGTGGGCGGAGAGGCAGGGCCTGAGCAGGTGCCCACAGGGTGTATTTACTGCAAGGACAAACTGTGGGGGCCAGGGTGTCAGTGAATGCTCCATTCCAGCTGAGTGGTGATGGAACAGGACCTGAATTGGAGTGTGAGGTGTCCAAGGGCAACCCCAATGCGAAATGGGTTGGCCTGACTGTGGGTCCTCACCCGTGCACTTAAAAGGGACTTATAATGCGGCTCAACTACAGGCACACACAAAAGGTTAATAAAGGGTTTGTTTGCAAAAATGGGAAAAAGAAGAAAGGAATGACTCGGAGAAAGAGAGATAAATGGGTGAATGTGTTCTACCAGTTCCCCTGAGCTGGAACCCCAATAGCACGCTGAAGACCAGTGAAAAACCAAGGCCCCCCAAGGCCCACATGTCTGGTTATAGTCCAAGCCTGGCGGCTTGACTCCACCCTCAGTTCCCAGCATCCTCCCTTTGGTGGCGATGGCATTATGGGATTTGTAGTCCTTGGTGTCTTGGATCTCTTTGGTCTGGGGTGGTGGTGGGATCCATAAGACCTATTTGTGGAGAGTGTTCAGGACGTCCTTTCCTCCCATTAGAGGGAGTAAGGAGAGGATGAGTTTGAGGTCTATTTTGGCGCCAACATTTCATTCCAGAAGGAATTGGGCTGGGGGAAGGCAGGTTTTTGGTCCCTGTACATGACTCAGCCCATAGTAGGTGCTCAATTAGTAAGAGCAGGCCTACTGGGCATCCTTCCCTCCCCCATGCCTATGCGTCCTCCCCACTCCAGGCCAAGTGTATGGGGGAGTCGCCCCAGCGGTTGAGAGGCTGGGAGAGGCACATCCCAGGTGCTGACGCCCCCGCTGGGCATCTTTGATTCATGCACATCCCCTCTCCTCACTATGGGTTCAAGTGTGCGCCCCAAGTGAGCTTAAAAACACATCACATCCTTCTTTACAGGGCCCTCCTACCATCCTCGCTGAGAACCCCAACTCTGCCTACTTCACCTGATGCCAAAAGCCCTCCACCCCAACCCCTTAGGTGGCATTCCGGTCTTATTCTTGCCTGCCAGTGGGCCAGGAAGCTCAATTTTTTGGAGTAAAAGATCATATGCTTGACTCGCAAATCTGTTACCTTAGGCAAGGGTAGCTTTTAAAATTATAA
Organism: Scalopus aquaticus; assembly: GCA_004024925.1. Lineage (NCBI taxonomy): Eukaryota > Metazoa > Chordata > Mammalia > Eulipotyphla > Talpidae > Scalopus > Scalopus aquaticus. Next base: position 26,057 of record PVIJ01017487.1, on the reverse strand, counting down.
ATCTGACGAACCCACACCCCAAAAATGTGTAAATCTGAACTTGTGTGCACTTGCCAATCTTTGATGACTCCCCATCACCCTCAGAACTTCAAAATCTCCTTAAAAATCTGGCTTCCAGCTACCGCTCCCGGTCCCTGCAAAGGTGCCTGCATTTCCTGCTCAGCCTTTGCACAAGCTGTTATCTGAGTTTGCAAGGTCCTTCTTCCGCTTTTTGCTTGCCTGCCTCACATACAGTCTAAACTTAGTTGACTTAGTATAGGAAGGTTTCTAGGAAGCCTCCCCCCACCCCTGAGGGTGAGTCAAGAACTGCAAGGCCCTTTCAAATGCACTGGCTCTCCCCTAGCCCAGTCATGCAGATTAGAAATCCTACTCGCCAGGCCTGACCTCTGGGCTGGTACCTGCGTGCAGGGCTCTGAAATTAGCAGACCAGATTTGGGAATGCCCCCCCAAACCCCTCAGGCTTTCCCTGAGGGCATCATTAGTTTAAAAGCATCTCCTTCCGATGCACTCCCTGCTGGCCACCCCCATGCAGCCTCAGCCAGAGCCCCTTTTGAAGTGTGATTGACTAACAACCATTAGATTAATGGGCCAGAAGCAGCGTTTTCATTTCTGCTGCATCTACAAACTAAATGTTCCTGTGTAATTACAATTAAGGACATGTTCACGTGTGAAGTTCCCGGGCCCTCCTGCTCGTGGGCCATTGCCTGCTCTCTCCTCCCCTTCCCCTGCACCTCCAGCTTTCTCCCGGGTCCGCCTTCTCCCCACCTTCCTGCCCAGAAACCATCTCTCTCTTTTTTCCTCTCTGTCTCTCCTCTCTGTCTCTCTCTGCTCTGTCTCTGTCTCTCCTCTCTCTGTCTCTCTCCTCTCTGTCTCTCCCTCCAGTGTCTCTATTTCTCAAGATAAGCCTGACTAGAATTTCATCACATTTATTATTTTTCAATTAAACTGACTTTTGATTTCATTGATTTTCTCTTTGTTTTTTAGTTTTCAGTTTTCATTAGTACCAACGTTTAATCGACACCATCGATAACCTTTCTGGGTCTCTGCCCATCATTTGTTTCTCTCTCTCTCACCACTTGTCACGCCGTGTCTGTCTCTGTCTCTGTTTTTCATTCTCTGTCTCTTTCTGCCTTTGCTAGACTCTCAGAATCCTCCCTCCTTTTTGTCCATGTCTGACTTACATTCTGGAGTGTGAGGCCCAAGGGGCCATCATGGGTAGAGAACCACAAGTCGCCACCAGGCCAGAGCGGAGCACTCAGTCCTCAGAAGCCCCCTTTGCTCCCTCCGATCAGGTCCCCTTGAGGGTGATTGATTGTATTTTGTCTTTTTCTTTCCCTGATCCTTGGGCCAGAGCACCCTCGGCACCTCCCATCCTTCTCAGCTGCCCCCAGAGCAGGACCAGGCTAGGGGCTCCAGGGAGGCCTCGAGAGGAGGAAGTGCAAGAGGGTGGTCCTCAGGAAAGGGGAATGTCCCAGAACCCTACCCCCACCAGGCAGGCACCCCATTTATATCGGGGTTACCCTGTAACAGAAGCAGCCCTTTTGAGTCCCCCAAGGGACTCAGTGTTCTGCCTAAGGGGCCAGAACACTCTTTGCCTTAAAATGATTTTGGATTCGGATCTGAAAGGCCCTCATCTTTCTCAACAGAGTCCCGGGAAGACAACGTCCCCGCGGGGTCTCAGCATCATCAACCAACCCTACAAGTGATTCTTTTGACACAGGGACCTTGAGGGATCCCAACAGGCCTTCTCCCTCCCCCTGGCAAGATGGCAAAACTGAGGCCAGGCCTGGGCGCTTCTCCGAGGTTGCACAGCGCGTCTGGGCCCAGTTGTTTGGGCTCACGCTTCTCAGGGATGCTGTCAGTCCCGTGGCCTCAGCATGGCCTCTTTCTGCATACAAGAGCTGGGGTGCAGGCCAGAGGTGTGGGGGTGTGAGAGGATTCACCAGAGACAGAGTGGGGAGCAGAACAGGCGGATCTACTGAAATACGAGGGGAGCAGTGGGTGAGGCAGGAGAGGTCTGCGGCGCCCTCTGGGAAGCTCCCTGGCCGGGGATCAAACTCGTGCTGCAATGGCTGCAGATAGCTTCATAGTGCTGAGACTTAACCCCTTGTGCCACCAAGGAGGCCCCTCTTGTTGTTATTTGTGGGTATAAGGGCCCAAGGGGCCAGTGACTGATGCTTTTCCCCCATGGACTAATCTGCAGAACACCCTGTTAAGAAAATTAGAGCCGTGGGTGGGAGTTGGGTGTGTATCATTGGACTCACTCCCTAAATCCAATATACAGTTTGACCCGCCCTTTTCTCTGTCAATAAAAAGGCCAGGATCTTGCTCTCCAGCAGCACCCTGCACTGTGCAGCCTGCTCCACGACTCTGGCTCTTCCCTTTAAGCTGTGGTGTTGCTCAACTCAGCAGTTATTATTAACAATCTTTGCCGAATACTCTTTCAGTAGGTGTCAAGCATTGTGCTGAGGGTTTGACCTGACTCTCCTTAGATAACCCATCATTCATTAGTCTTCTGCGACAAGCACAACCATTGTTCCTATTTTACAGATGAGTACATTGAGGCCTAGAGAGGGTATGGAAGTCAGCTCAAGGTCACACAACGAGTGATTCAAACCCAGGCCTGGGGAAACTCAGATGTCTCCCTGCACTGGAATCAAAGGTTAGAATAGCAGCCACGCCCCTTCTTGCCCCTCCTTGTGGCTGACACATGGTGCTCAAGCAGCAAACACTGGTTGTCAGCAGCTCCTCTGGCCTCTGATAAATCGAGAGAATTAAAATCCATTTAGAGGGAAATCTCTAAATAGGTCTGTGTTGTGTTCTGTGTGTATTTTTTTCCTGTCTTTTTTTTTCCTTTCCCTGCTGTCTCCAGCTGGGTAATGTATTCCAGGAGCAGAACTGAATCTGACTTAATTGAATTTAAAAGCAGGTATTACATCTGCACCTTGTAAGCGAAGGCAGTGGAGGAGTCCCTGTGAGATGGAGTGGTTTTACTGTATGAGAAATGACATTAGTTTCCATTTGGGATTCCTTGCTGGGGCCCCCTGGGGCTGGGTCATCAAGGACAAAAGGTGTGAAGGAGCAGAGGTCAAAGAACTTCAGGGCAGGGGGGCGCTTGGGCCTCTGGGGAGTGGGTAGATGGAACGGCATTGTCTACAAAGACCACCTTTGGAGGCGAGGCCGACAGGAAAGTAATATGTCCCTTCTTCCCACTTCCTGTTAGCCCATCTCCAACTGCACCCCGGAATCTCCTCACTTCTCACCCTCTGCTCTGCCTCTGCCCTGGTCTGAGCCCCATCCTCACCTGGGTTCATTGCTCCCACCTGGATCACCCACAACAGCCAAAAATGTTTTTGCTTTTAAATTGTAAACCTTAAAAAAAATTGCATTAAAAGATACATAACCAATTGTACCAGCCTCACCATTTAAGCATCCAGTTCAGTAGCATTTGATGCATTCACAACATTGTGTAACTGTCCCCACTACCTATTTCCACACTTTTTTCATCACCTGAAATAGAAACTCTATACCATTAAAGTAATAAGTCTCTGATCCCCCTTTCTAATCCTCTGGTAACTGCAATTCTACTTTCTGTCTATGATTTTGCCCGTTCTACCTAAGTAGAATCATACAATATTTATCCTTTTGTGGGAAAAAGACATTTCACTGAGATTGTTTTCAAGGTTTATCCACACTGGAGTGTGTGCCAATGTGTCACTCCTTTTCAAGGCTGAATAATATTCTGCTGTATGGATGTACCACATGTATATCCGGTCATCTGTCAATGGACACTTGAACCATTTCTACCTTTTGGCTCACGCTCCTGTGAACACGGGTATTCAAACATCCCCTTGAGTCCCTATTTTCAGTTCTTCAGGGGATAGAACTAAGAACAGAATTGTTGGGTCATATGATAATTCAGTGTCAAAATGGTTTTTTAATGTGTGATCCCATCCCCTCTTCTTAATTCTTCCATGGCTCCCTATTGCCCACAGGAAAGCTGAAATACATTCCCGTATCTCTCAGAGCGTACCAACGTCTTAATCTCCTCTCTCTACGAACCCACCTCCCAGTCACAGCAAATCATCTCACTTAATCCGTCTCCCTTTGTACCTGCTGGTTTGCTTCCCTGCAGCCCTTGTCCCATTTAGTATTTTGGTTTGACATCCTCCTGAGCCTCAGCTCTCAGTTTTTTTCCTGACTCAGTCTGCATCAGGCCCCTCCTCGGGGCCCCTAGAGGTGCTGGCCTCCCCCGTGGTGACCCTGATCACAGACTGGTGGCCCATCTATCCCTCCACAGAGCAGGAGGGACTGGATCTGTCTTGGTTCCCAGCACCCAGTCCAGGGAGCAGAGCACAGCAGGTACTCAATAGATGCTTTCCAAACGCTGCCGTGATTGTTTGCCTTCTGTAGCCTCACGCCCTTGAGAAATGAGACACGGCCACTTCCAACATCTCCCATCTAACGACAGATTTCAAACAGTATCTTAGCCTGTCGATTAGAAATAGATCCAATCAATGCGCTTGTTTTTCATTCTGCGGTGTGTCTGTGATGGATGGGCGGGCAGGTGGGAGTGCTATTAAGCTGGGAGAATTTTCTGTATGTTCCAGGCTCTGGGCAGACTTTCTTCAAAAAGCTATCTGGCCTGATCTCAAAATGAGAAAGTTATTAAGCAAGTGTGTATGCACGCGCGCGCGCACACACACACACACACACACACATTGCAGGAGAGAATCTCATTCCCGGAAAAAAAATACCCGCAATTAATACACAACTGCCAATGTCGCAGTCTGTGTGTGGAGACAGCGAGGACCTCTGCCGAGAGTGACCGAGAGGCAGCGGGCTTTTTTTTGTTGTTTTTGTCTCCAAAGCATGTCAATGTTCTTTCTGGAAGTGCTGGCAACTGAATTAAGAGAGTGGAGAGATTTCCATTGCAGTGTCTTCGGCTGGGTTCCCTGGAAGCAGCCCCTGCAATGGGGGTTTGGGGCAAGCAGCTCATGTGGGAGGTAATTCTAGGAAGCCCCAGGAAGGGTGGGGAGCTGGTGAGGGAAGGAAGGGAGCCATTGTTGATGAACAGGTGACTTGCAAGTGTGGCTGGGGCTCAGTCCCGATGGGGACCCCAGGGAGACCATATAGGTTGTGCTCTTGAGTTACCTTCCTGAGGGAAGAGAGAGCTGGGGTGTGTATCCACCAGTTCCTGTCCATTACTGATCAAGGGCTGCTTCTGGAAGCATCTGTTTCCTGGCACTCTCAGCCTGCCCCTCGTCTGGGCTGTGAGGGGCTCAGCCAGCGAGAGACAGGTGACCTCCTGCAGAAGGATGCATCAGCGGGCACCCAAATGTAGGTGCTGCGGGCAGAGGCTGGGGCACTGGTAGCATCTGCTCCAGGCGGTGGCACTCACGCTGGCTCTATTTCTGGTCTCTACTCACTCATTCCAAAAGATTTATTTAGTCCCTATTGGGTACCAGGTGCTGTGTTGGGGGCTGGGGACAGTGGTGGCTAAGACAGACTCAACTCTTGTCCTCCGGGGACTCAAGGACACATTGTGAAACAGCTACAGCATCAAGTAGCCGGCCCTGGGGTGGGGGCACTCTCAGCTGTGACAGCTCGGAGGAGACTCCGCTCCCAGCATTGGCTAGGGGCTCAGGGGAACTTTCTGGAGGGGTGACGCCTAAAGACGTGTTGGAGGAGTAAGGAGGAATTGGGATGAAGCAACGGAGAGTGGCATGGTGAGACTGAGGAATTTTGAAAAATCATTGAAACTTTTTCTTCGGGGCACTGGAGCAATGGGCTGTGGGAGAGGAGAGAAGGGTCAGACTTGCAGTTCCGGTGTTGGTGGTGGGGCCTCAGGCTGCCGCGGGGGTGCCTGGAGTTGTTGGGGAAGCTGTTGCAGAGGCTGGTGCTTGTCCGAACGCGGGAGGCGGGTGGAGAGAGGGGCGCTGCAGACATAGTGGTGAAATCCCTATGACTGGCTGAGTGTGGACTTGAGCCTGGGGAGAGGGAAAGAGGATCTTGAGTCTTATTCCCCACTTCCCAGAGGACTCCTGGGACCCCTGATGAGCCAGGGCTTGGGGGCAGGAGCTGGTGTGGAGGAAACAATGCAAAACAATCCGGTGGCATTGGGTAGGTTGCACCTGGTGAACACCCAGGAGGTGTCCCAGGGGAAGGAGCGCTGGGGCCACGTCTGGGTGGAGGTCAGGGAATCATTAATGTAATTAAAGCAGCAGAAACAAGTTTCTGAATTTGGACCGTCCAGGGAAAAGGCCAGAGCATTAAAAATAATAATAGTTATTATCAGGGAAGTTCTTTTTCTCTCCTAGTTGCCAATGTTGGAAGTCCAGTTCTGTGGCGTGGCACACTGGGCTCTTCTTGACGTAGTAACGCCTGGGCACCCACCAGGTCTCTTCAGGGACATCCTAGAGGCCAGTAAGAGGGATTCAGTGAGTGGCTGAAGTCACTCAAGGCCCACCTGGAGCTGGGAGTGCAGCCGCTTAAACCACAGGGTTGGAAAGTGGGAAAGATGTGAATTGGCTTAGGCAACACCCTTTATGGTAATAAACCCGCAAACGGCAAGGACTGGACACAAAGGGAGTTTATTTGTTGCTCACGTAAAGTGCAAACATGTTTCTGATTAGCAGGAACTCCACCCTGTCCCTCGGGACCAGCCTCTTGGGTCTTGTGCCTTCATCATCTTCAGGTGAACAGAGACAATGGACCAGGACTGGGAGTGACAGCACATCACTTGTACCCACACCCCATTGGTTAAATTCAGTCACATGTCTACGGCAACCAGTAGGGTTGCTGGGAAATGTAGTCTTTCTGTGTGCCCAGAGAAAGAGGACATGAATTGGGTGAAGGCTCTGACAGTCTCTAATACGTGATAGAGCCCCCAGGTACCAGCAAAACCAGGGCGCTGCTGCCTCATGAAGGTGAAGGGAAGAATGTAGGTGGGAAAATGTGCAAATGCCCACCAAGATGACCCTTAGCTCTAATGAAATGGAGGTAGATTCTTTCATCTACCCCAAGATGTTCAGGGACAGAAAATGTCCTCACCAGTTGAGAAGCCAAGAAGATGGGGACTAGATATGTTTGGGTCATGACTGTGTCTCTATATCCTAGAACACTGCCTTGCACACAGTGACTACTGGATGTGTATTTACGGATGGGTGACTAGATGGGGGTGGGGGTGGGAGATGGATCCTAGAAGAATGGGTGGGTGGGTGGCTGGATGAGTGGGTGTTTGGGTGGACGGGCAGATGGATGGTGGATGGGTGGGTGGATGGAAGGATGAGTGGGTGAAGGGATAAGTGGATGGATGGTTATGTGGGTGCTGGATGGGTGGAGGTAGTGTGGATGAGTGAATGAATGGATGGGTGAGAGATGATGAATGTTGGCTTGGTGGGCGGGGGGGCAGTAGGTGGGTGGATGGGTCTATTTATGAGTAAAACCATCCCTGCTCCATCTTGGATCTACTCTGACACAACTGTGGATAACAATAGTGTGGTCTCCCAAATGGATCCTTGGTCATGATTCTAGAATTCTAGTGTCAAGGCAGGGTCCCGCCTTTCAGACGCATGACACCTGCTTTGTGGCCATGAGATGGTTTTAGGTGAAACATAAGTCGGTTTTAAATATCATTGAATCTTACAGTGAGAGTGTCTAAACGGGGTGCAAATCAGCTCTCTGACACCTCCCCGACATAGAGAATCTCCCTTTTGGACAAAGAGACAGAGCACCCCAGCTCAGGGCCTCGCAGACCATCATCTCGAGTTAGAGATTAATGATATGATTTTGCTCCCATTGAGCTAGTTTCTACTTATGGTCAGGGATGCTGGCTTTTCATTTACGGTCATGATAAACAATTTCCTTTTCAATGGAGCTAAGATCTTAGGGAGTGGGTGGCTTTGAGGGAAAATATTCAGGAAGTGATAGTAGCGGCGGGAGGAAGTGGGGTTCAATTCAGTGAACTGTACTTTGAAAAACTGAGGCTTGGGTGGTCTCACAGCTGCTGTGTGACCTGGAGCAAGTCACTTCCTCTCTCTGATGCTCAGATTGCTCTTGGGAAAACACATTCAACGATCCTTGTGTTTTGAAACAGTTTTGATGATTTGGTTAATGGCACAGCGGTGTGACCCTGAGGCCTTCCAGACCCTGGGTCCCTGGGTCTTGCTTTGTCTGCCTGCCTCAAAGAACAAGCAGGGGAGTTAGGATGCAAATTTTCTCCTGAAGGGAGAGAGCCTAGGTGTGGATGCATGAGGGAGAGCGAGAGGGAAAATCTCTTACCTACAGGCCCTTGGGGGGAGCTTTTGTTGTGGGGGAGACTCATTTCAGCCTATTCTCAGTGAAGGCTCTGTTGTCACCTGCGATGTTTTTCTTTCCCAGGGGACAGGAAGCCTGTCACTAGTGGTGGGATGAGTAGCACTGTCCCCCTGGACAAGGTTTCCAGCACTGGGCAGAGTGGGTCTCGGGGGCCTCTGGCGAGGATGTGTCGAGAGTTCTGGGGGTCTGCCGAGGACAGGGCTTTGGCGAGCATGGAAATGACCATGGTGCCTTGAGCCCAGGGACAGTGGGGCTGAGGGTCCCAACCTTCCGGAAGAGCCCCGAAGTGCCCCGCTGCGTCCTCTCCTCCCATCCCCCACCTCCCAGCCAGGACCGGTGTGTTTTCCCTCGATGACATTTGGAGTCTTTTAATAGTTGTCACATTAGCATATATTTGCATACCTTATGCTAATCAGGCTATTTATTTTTGAAAAAGCACTTTGACTTGTGGGGCCCTTGCTCACCGGGATCTTGCTGAGTTTTTCCTAGAGACTGGCTACCTCTCTTGGGGTGGGGGTGGCAGGCTGCATTCCACCACTACCTGGGGGGTGACCACCTCACAGATGAACCCCAGGGGAGACCGGCCCCAGCCGTGGGGTGCCTGGACACACTGGGACCAGCAGCCCTGGAGGCCCGAGCTGTGCTTGCGCCCCCCTTGCAGACAGATGACGAAGGCAGGAGCATGGAGCCCTGTGGGCACCAGGTCCCCGCCCAGCACACGGCTCCCATTCTCCAGGGCCATGCCCCTCTTACGGGGGGAACAGTCGGCTCCCACATTTCCCTCCAACTCCCACTCATGCTTTTACCTCTTTTCATGGCAAAACTCCACACCTGCGGAGCCCACCTCTCTCTTTCTCTCTCTCCTGAATCCTCCAAACTCTCACACCTTCCCCATCACTGAAATCCTTCTCCTCGAGGCGCGTGACGACCCGCTCATCCTCCTCACCCCTTGGGCGGCCTATGACCCAGCCATACCTCCTCAACTCCTCAGGGGCCCCTTTGAGGGCTTTGCTCCGCCTCTCCTTGCCCACACGCTCTCCCTTAGTGTTGGGTCCTTGAGTCTCTTCCCTCTCCCCCCACCCCCCTCCGCCTTGGGGGGGCCCCCTGCTGTCTCCCACCAGGGCCTCCATCACCGAGGCCTCCCCTGAGCTCCAGACTTGGTTCTTGCTGTGCCTCAATGTCTCCACATGAGGTTCATGGGGGGTCTTACACTCAGCACAGTTCAGGCTGGGCCTGCCACCCCCTAAATCTGCTCCTCCCGCAGCCCCCATCTGGGCTGAGAGCAGCCCCATCCCTGCAGCTGCTCAGCCAGGGTGCTGGCATCACCCTTTCCCCTCCCCGCCTCAGCAAGCCTTGGCCCTCCACCTTTGAGAATTATAGGTAGATGCTTCTTTTCCCTGGATGCCACCCTACATGCCCTCATCTCTCAGCCCCCATGGCCCAGTAGGTCTCTACTCTAGCCGTGCTGTTCTTCCAACGGGACACAATCAGCCTCAGGGCCTTTGCACTGGCTATTTGCTCTTCCTGGAATGATCTTCAAGCAAGTGTCTGTTGTTTCTTGTATCTCCAGCAGCTAGAACAGCGCCCAGCACAGTAGGTGCTAATAAACTTGACCTAGGAGTGACTATAGGTGTATAGAAAAAACCCTGGGAAAACACAGCCTCGACTTCAGTGACTGTTACGGTTATGAGGACATGCGATTTCTTATTTGTTCTTTGTTTCCATCAAGAGGAAAGCAGTTCCACTGGGGGCCAAACCAAAATCTCAGTGTGGTTTTGGCCCAGTGACCCTGACTTTGTGGTTCTGGACAGTGGCGTTCCTCTCTGCACTTCCATTTTCTCATCTGGAAAATGGGGGTGATCCTATCACCACCCTTCAGAAAATCTCTTAAGAGCTAACCCTTGAGTCCCAAAGAGTTAAGTCCAATATGGGGTGGTGACATTTGCAATGCACAAAGTTTAAACATTTTCAATAAAGAGAAACAAATCCGGGCAGATGCACTTTCTGATTTATAGTAATTGCAAACCACCAGCGGTTAATATAATTGTCCAGCAGAGGGGGTGGTGGGGGGCTTCACGCGGGGTCCAATCAGCCCCGGGTGGGATGCGGCCCCAGCCAGGTTAAGCAAACGCATTACTTTAATAACCTGGGGAGGTGGCCAGAGCCATTAGCGAGAGGGGAAAATAAATATTATTCCAAGAAGCTCCAGAATCGGCGGTTTTATCACTGAGAATTGTCCCTGTGCTATTTACTTTCAATTTAGATTTTCGGGAAAGTGGCTCTTGGCACATTTTATGTATGGAGGAGAATGACTGGAATTGAAAAATGACCTGATTTTGCCACTGTGGGGAGGGAGTCACGGTATTTCGGAGTCTTGCTCTGTCCCACGGAGTCAGGCTCCCTCCACTTAGCTCTTAGATCCTGAGCACCAGGATTCAGGTCCACGTGCATTGTGGGGTGTGGGGTTTGACCTGAGTCTGCTCCAGGGGCCCAAGGAATATGGAGTCAAATATCCAGGGATGTGGCCTCATTTAACTACAACTGATCTTATAAATCCTTTGGCCTGTTCTGTTTGCTTACTGTGGGAGATATTGAGACCCAAAGTGAAGTTGTTATTGAACTCCTTGACTCCGTTTGTCTAAGTCCTCCTTCCGTTTAAGTCTTTTCCTCTCCTCTCACTCCACAACACTCGCTGGCTCCCTATGGCCCATAGGATAAAATCTTCTCAAGCTATAAGCATCACACATAGAATAGAATACAAAACAGATGGTAGATCTACATGTAAAATGTGAAAATCATAAACTAGTGAGACAAAAAACATAAGAGAAAATCTTCAAGGCCTGGAGTTAGGGAGAGTTTGTAGACTTGCTATCCAAAGATGAGCCAAAAAAGAAGACAACCAGATAAAATGGACCTCACTGAAATTATTGATTTTGCTCTGTGAAAGAGTCCTGATAAAAGACTGAAAAGACAAGTCACAGAATGGGGCTAAATACTTGCACATATCCAATAAAAAAACCTGTATCTAAATATATAAATTGCTCTCAGACTCGACAGTAAGAAAGCAAACAGCCCAGTTAAAAAATGGACAGAGTCAGGAAGAGACATTTCACTGAATAGGATGTACAGATGGCAAATAAGTACATGAAAAGATGTTCAACATCATTAGCCATTAGGGAGATGCAAATTAAAACCACAGTTGGCACATCACTTACACACCTGTCAAATTGGGTAAAATAAAAAATAGTGATAATAGCTAATGCTGGTGAAGATGCAGAGAAATGGAAGCATGCACGTATCGCTGGTAGCAACATAAATGGTACAGCCACCCTGGAAAAGAGGATGTTACAGTGGTTTTGTTGTTTATTTGCTTTTTACAAAACTAAACATCTGCTTGCTCTATGACCCAACCATTGTATTTTTGGACATTTATCCCAGAGAAAAGAAAATTTATGTTCATCCCAAAACCTGTACATAAATGTGCAGAGAAACTTCATTTGAAATTGCCCCAGACTGGGAAAACCCACATGAGCTTCAGTGGGTAAATGTTTAAACTGACCATGGTCCATCCATCTCATGGAATACTACTAAGTAATGAAAGGGGATGGGCTAGTGAGAAGTTCATCAGCTTGGCTGGATCTCAAGGGAACTATGCTGAATGAAAAAAGCCAGTGTCAAAGCTTATATGGTACAGTTATGTGTCACTTTACAATGGCGCATGCTCTGAGAAATGTGTTATGAGGTGGTTTCATCATTGTGCAGACATTATAGGTTATACGGTATGAACTATTGGGTCCCCCGTTGTATATGTGGTCGCTTGTTACCTGAAGTCTTAAATGCCACATGTCTGTACTTGATCCATTTATATAATGACAAAATTCTGAGATGGAGAAGAGAGGGAGGTAGTTGTAGCTGCAAAACGGCAGAGACCCTGTGATGAACTTGTCCTGTGTCTTGCCTACGAATCTACACATGTGATAACGTTACCCAGCAACACACACACTCACACACACTCACACACACACACACACACACACACACACACACAAACACACACGGCAAAAATGAAACTGGTAAAATCTGAAAAGAATTGCTAGATTGTATTAATGTTTATTTCCTCTTTCTGATATTGTATGTTAAAGTGTTGCTATTGGGGGACACTAAGTAAAAGGCGTATCTAGGAGCTCTGTCTATATTCATTTTTTCTTTATCAAAATGTTATTGAGATCATTCATCTACTGAGTCATATGTTTCTTTTTTTTAATAACCTCTCTCTTTTTAAAAGATGTATTTCTTTATGCATACAAGAGCTGGGGTGCAAGCCAGAGGTGTGGGGGTGAAAGGATTCACCAGAGACAGAGTGGGGAGCAGAACAGGCAGATCTACTGAAGTACACTGCTGAGGGGAGCAGTGGGGAGACAGGAGAGGTCTGCTGCGCCATGTGGGTCAGCTCCCTGGCCGGGGATCGAACTCGCGCTGCAGTGGCTGTGATAGCTTCATAGTGCTGAGACTTAACCCACTGGGCCACCAGGGAGGCCCTGAGTCATGTGTTTCTTAATGATGTTTCCGTCAGCAATGAACTGCCTATGCAAGGGGCGCCTCACAAGCCGCACCCTCTGCCTGGGAAGATGTGTGGTGGGCTGGAGTGCTGGGTGTTTGTCTTACGCTCTGTGCTGTTTGCACAATTCCGTGGAGAAGACAATCTTTTCAGCAAATGGCGTTGGGACAAGCGAAAGGTCACATGCAAAAGCAAGAAGACCCTGCCCCCCCACCACCCCCACCAACAAGAACAATGTAAAATAGATCAGAGACCTAAAAGTAAAATCCTAAACTATAAAATCGTGATCTTGGATTAGGCAGTGGTTTCTTAGATAGGTCATCAATCAAAACCACAACAATCAAACAAAAAATCAGATCAATTAGATCATCAAAATTAAAACTTTTTTGTGTTTCAAAGGGCACCCTCAAGAAGGTGCAAAGACAACCTACAGAATAGAAATAAACTTTCGAAAATCACCTAGCGGAGAAGGGACTTATATCCACCACACACAGCTTTGGCGAATGCGGGACTCAGCCGCGCCGGTACTGCCTAAGAACGTGACGGTCAGTGTTCTTCCAAAGTCCCTGCCTGCTGGGGCTTGTCGTCCTTCATTCCTGTGGCTTATAGTCCATACTTCTTACCCCTCTGGAAATTCCATCGCCTGGGGCTTTGGGGGTCTCTTGTGTCAAATACTAGTTGTACCAGGGGCAGAGTTGGATAATGTCTGCTAACTCCATGGCTTGTCATGTCAGGCTCTGTGGAGATGCTTATGGTTCCATAACTGAATTATTTATGGTCCTGGAGAAAATGCACAGTCCCTCGCACAGGGCCATTAAGGAGTATTTCGTAAAGGAGTTCTTTACAAAGGTGTAGGCAGGGTGATGGGAAGCCCTCGGGCCACGGTATGGTATCACTGTAAAGCGGCAGCTGTCCCTCAGCCCAGGCCTGAGTGGGTGAGGGGCAGCACGGTGGCTCTGAGACATGACGAGGGCTCAGCCGCTTAGCCGCAGCACACCGGTCCAGCAGCTGAGGGCACAGACACCTGGCCAGGCCGGTGGCTCTCTTCCCACAGCTCAGATCAGGCCGGTGCTCTGATCTCCCACAGCTGCCTCCCGTTGGTTAGAGCCTACGTGATTTGGCCAGTGAGGGACCAAGGATTCTGTCTGTGCAGATGAACCTCTCCAGCTCTGGTGCATGCCTAGGGGAGGAGAACAAATGGAGCATTTCCATGGGCAAGCCCAGGGCTCCAGCCTTCGTGGTTTCCCCACCTGCGATCTCCGCAGAAGCTGGCCAGCTCACTGCTGACGCCGAGGGTTTCTGCGTCCCTTACTTTGGGGTGGGCTGGGATTCACTGTGAGATGAGCCAAACCCAAGCCGGCCCAGGCTGACTGCCTGGCATTGGACTGAAATGTGTTCCTCCAGGATGGGTCCCAAATTATTCATCCTGATCTTAGAGAGCCCCTCTCCAGTCCAGCTCCCAGCCCCCCCCCACCCCTACCCCTCACCAAATCTGGTTCTCCCAGCCCCACCCACCTACCCACCTGCATATCCTTGCATTCAGCTGATTCAGTCTCAACACATTTGGCACCGAGCCTTTGCCCACACGGAGCTCCCTGCCAAGCACGCCCTCCCACCACACCCCCTCTCCCAGCCCTACCACTGTGAGATCCGGGAGGCGCATGTGAGCTTGAAGGACAAGGAGGAGTTCATCACAGGAAGCGCCCCAGGCAGAGTTGTCAGGAGGGGGAGAGCCAGACAAAGGCCCTGAGGTGAGAATGTACCTGGTGCAATTGCAGGAACAGCAAGGACGGTGTGGTTGGAATAGAGCAGGGGGCAGGGGAACAGGTGAGGGCAGGAGATTTACCAAGAGGGCTTGGGGGGCTCTCTTAGACCAAGGTGGGGGTTTAGCTTGATTTAAGTGCAATGAATGAACCTGGGAGAGTATCGCAGTCTGGTTGGGCTGGTCTAACAAAATAGCACAGACTGGGCGACTTAAACAAGACATTTTATTTGTCACATTCCTTCTGGGAGCTAGGAAGTCCAAGACTGAGATGCCGGCAGATTTGGCTCCCAGTAAGGGCCCGCGCCCTGGCTTGCAGAAGGCCGCCTTCTTGCGGTGTCCTCACGTGGGGGACGGCAGGGGTGCTTTGGTTTTTTCCTCTTCTTATTGGGACTCCAATGCCATCGCGGACCCCACCCCAGGACCTCGGCTCAGCTTAATCATTTCCCAAAGGCCCCATGTTCAAATACCATCACAATGGGGCCCCAGGCTCCCACATCTGGTGGGGGCATAAACCTTCAGTCCACAGCAGTTTGTATCAGTGAGTGTTTGGCTGCTGGAAAGAAACAAGTAGGCCAGGCTGTAGCTGCAGACTCAGCCCACTGAAGCCCACTGGCGGGGGTAGCACCTGGTCGCCCTCGAGGCGGTCTCCCTCTCTCAGCCTGGACCCCACCTTGTGTCCCATGGGGCAAGTGGCCTTGGCTGATTTGGAGATGCTTCAGTGCAGGGCCCATCCCTGGCTCTATCTTAATGACGCCCAAACAGCTACACAAAACCAAATAGCTCATCATAATTATTATAAAATATTAAAATGACTCACAAAATAAATTATTCACACACCTCATGTTCTGCTTCCAGGTGTTTGGGACTAATGAGTTTTTTTAGGTAAGGAGCAGGGAGTGGCCCTTGGGCATCAGGGACAGGCTGAGAGGTGGCCCACCTGTCACGTCACTGTACAGAGGGGGAAACTGAGGCACAGGATAATGGGAAGAGAGGTGGACCTGGGGCAGAACACGAGGGCTGTTTATGCCCCGTGCACTGTTGCTTACAATAGTTGATGTGTCCACGAGTGAGGGGCGGGGCTTCACTGTGTCTCCACCCCCAGTGGCTGGAGAAAGTTGCATGCAGGGTCCATTGCATGCAGCTAGAAGGCCTGGAGCTTCCTGAGTAGTGGGGAGGTGGGAGAGAGAGAGACAGAAAGAGACACAGAGAGAGACAGAGAGATGCACAGAGAGATACAGAAAAAGACGTGTAGCGAGACAGACACAATAGGAATAGAATCAGGGACATAGAAGGGTAGACAGAAAAAGAGTTACTGACAGACAGAAAGATATATAGAGGAAGGGAGAGAGACACAGAGATAGAGATACAAAGAGATAAGGAAATAGACAGGGAGATGTAGAAAGAGAAACAGATGGGCAGAGACAAAGAGAGACAGCAACCTACAAAGAGAATCAGAGACAGGAGGGCCTCCCTGGTGGTGCAGCGGTTAAGCGCTGCTCTGTGGAGCTGTTGGCAGCGGCGACACAAGTTCGACGCCCGGCCAGGGAGATTCCCACATGGCACAGCAGACCCCTCCTGCCTCGCCCTCTGCTCCCCTTAGCAGTGTATTTCCATCCATCTGCCTGTTCTGCTCCCCGCTCTGTCTCTGTTGAACCCTCTCCGCCCCATGGCTCTGGCCTGTATGCATAAATAAACCTTTAAAAAAAAAAGAATCAGAGACAGAAAGACACTGAGGCAAAAAAGACCAAGAGACTAGATGGATCTGTTGCCACTACCAGCTCATGCTTCCTGCATTCTCACTTGGGTAGATAGGATGAGGCTGGCCCAGGTAGGGCTTGGGAACTCAGGGTCCGGGGCGGAGGAGGCCCTATCCCACACAGGCCACCACATAGGAGCCAGGGTGGGAGTTCTGTAAAAGAACCATGTGGGTTCCCGAAACCTCAGATCCTACAGCCTGGCCTATGCACCGTGCAGACTCCCTTCCAAAAAGCCAAAGCAAAAAGGGCCCGAAGAGGCACTGACCTGCCATCAAGCTGCTCACGCCTGCAACACTCAGCACCAGGACAGGGACACACCCACCCGTGTGGCCAGGAAGGGACTCTGGGGTTCTGAGGCTCCAGCACTGGGTTTTCTCAGCTGCCCGTTGCAGGGGCCAGTAGTTGTCCTTGCCAGGGAAGATCATTGACTCCTGTCATTGGTGGGTAAACTGAGACTCAGAGCTACAGAGGCACATATGTGAATTCCTAAACCCACCCCATGTGGATTTAAATGAACATTTATGATAAGGATTCTAAGGAAAATAAAATGGGGTGATATGCTAGAGAGAGACTGAGGGGTGGCTTTAGTTGAGGCAAGGGGGGGACCAAGGAGGGCCTTTCTGAGGTGACATTTGAGTTGGGACCTGAAGGATCTGGAGGAACAAGTTGGGGAGGGTACTTCAAGCAGAGGGCATAGCATGTGCAAAGGTCCTGAGGTCAGACAAATCTTGGTAAATTCAAGGAGCAGAAAGAAAACAAACAGAATTCAAGGTAGTTTACAAATAAGTGGGTCCTACAACCATGTATTTTGGGGGAGGAAGCCCAAAGCACTACTCACAGAGCAAATCTGGGTGAGGGTCAGTTGGCCATTGTTGAGAGCAAGGGCTTGCACAAGTCTCTGTGGAGTCCCAGTTTCAAATGCTGACTGCTACTTCCTATTGTGTTCCTTAGGAAAGTATTGGTTAGTGATTGCTGTGTACAATTTACCCCAAAACATAGTGGTTTAGAACAGCATTTACTGTCTCAGTTCCTGTGATAAGGAGTCTGGGCAGGCTTACCAGAGGTGAGCTTCCAGAAAGAGTCACAGTCATTTATAACTCAGCCGGGATCGTGCCCCTGCCGTTCTGCTGTGTTTTATTCATTAGACGGAGGCGAAGACCAGGGGCAGAGATCCACGGGAACATCTGAGCCTCAGTTTCCTCATCTGTAAAAAAGACAGAGTCTCTGCTCAGAGTCACAGAACAGTGGGTCATCATCAACTCTTTCTCCTCCTGGAGACCCAAGGACAAAATTGGGACCCTCGATGGGTGGGTTCTGGCATCCTTGCACTCCAGCCAGAAGGGAGGGTGACCCGAGCCGGGTGATGGGCTTTGCCAAACAGTTGCTGCCTTCCCAAATGCGGTCCCTCATCACCTGGCCCGCTCACTCCAGGGCAGTTAACGGCGGGGATGCGGGATGCAGCCTGAGCAACGCTGCTGGGCGATTTGTCTGTGCAGGGGTGTGGCAGGAGGGTGGACTTGTTTGCTTAGGGGCCATGATTACCAACAATGAGAAAACGAGATGAAATCAAGCACAGGGGAAATGATGCTGTCCAGAGACTCGATAATCACCAATCATGCCATGTGTGAGGCCACCCGTATAAGGCGCCACCACTTCCCAGTGGCGAAGTCACCAGGCATGGGGGTTTCGGGGCCACCGTCTCTCTGGCTGTACATCATCGAAGCTTCATTATGCGGCGATAACTAGTAGTTTCCAGTGGCTCCTGTAGCAAAATGCCATAAACTGGTTGGCGTAAGCAGCAGCGCTATATTCGATCACATTTTGGAGGCTGCAAGTCAGAGATCTCGGTGTCGGCTGGGTTGGTTCCATGCGAGGGCGGGGCGCGAGGGTCTCCTCCTCCCTCTCTCCTCGGCCCTAGATGGCCATCAGCGTGTCTACCGGGTCTTCTCTCTCTGTGCCAGCCTGTGTCCAGATTTCCTGCTTTTATGAGGACGCCAGTCCTTTTGGGTTAAGGGCACATCCAGTCCAGTGTAAACTCACCTTAACTGAACGGTTTACATTAGCAATGGCTATTTTTTTCAAAATAAAAGGTTATATTCCAAGGCCTTGGGAGTTAGAGCTTCAACATGTGAATGGCGGTGGGGAGGGAAATAAACACGATCCAACCCATAGCACCTACACAAGAGTCTCTCTATATGGTTCTATACCTATCGCTATACCTATACTGATGTAGATATATCTTCCTCTCTCTCTCTTTTGTCTCATAGTCTCTATCTCTGATTCTATGTGTGTGCATCTCTCTCTCTCTCTCTCTCTCTCTCTCTCTCTTTCTGTCTCTCTCTCTCTCTCTCTCTCTCTGTCTCTCTCTCTGTCTCTCTCTCTCTCTGTCTCTCTCTCTCTCTCTCTCTCTCTCTCTCTCTCTCTCCATGCTCATTTCCTACCCCAGGACTCTTGCACATGCTGTTCTTCTGCTTGGAAATCCCCTGGCTCTTTCCAGGGCTGGTTCCGTCTCAGCTCAGATGCCACCTCCTCACTGGGGCCTCTTCATTCTACCTCACCTGCAACCCCTCTCTGTCATCTTCTTGCTGTTCTTCGAACATGCCAGGCATGTTCTGCTTCTGGGCCTGGAACTATTTCCTCTCCGAAACACCCTTCACTCAATGGCTCCTTCCTTCACATTCGTCAGGTCTCACTCAAGTGTCACCATATTAGCTAGAGTCCTCCTCCCCCACGTCCGGAGCCCTCCTCCCTGCCTTGTTTCCCCAAGCACCTCTCCCAGCAGATGGATTATGCATGTTAGCTGTTTCTTGTCTGCCTCTGCTCCAGACTGTCAGTCCCACCGGGCAGGTATAGTCTGTTTTGGTACCTGCTGTGTCTCCAATTTCTAGAACAGGGCCAGGCTCACAGCAAGGGGACAGTAAGTGTTCATGGAAGTGATGAATCAGATGACTAACCAGGAGATCTTCGAAGCGCTGCCCAGGCCTCTAGCATGGTGGGAGCTTTGGGTTTGCTGCTGAATCGCAGGCATCAAATTTTAGAACTGTCACCAAATCTTAAAATCAGAAAGCGAGGAATCTTGGGGATCCTCCACTCCGATTTCCCTCGTGGTCTTCTGGCCATTGTTTACAGTTTCCTGGTTTGCTTTGATTACCTCCTGTTACGGGGCCTCATTATCACATTTGGGTTTCGGATAGTTCAATGGGTACGAAAATCTTATCTTAAGAACTGAGTCCACATTTTTCACCTTGCCATTTTCTCTGGTCTTGGAACCGCCCCTCTCCTGCTTCCTGCTGTCCCCTCTGTCCTTCTGGGGGCCTGTGGGGTGAGGAAGAAGGGATTTGAGAGCAAGAATCTTGCTTTCAGAGGCTCAGCCCCTAATTCTTTAGCCTTCCTTGAGCATTTGGACAAAGAAGATAGCTGAGGTGTTAGCTGATAACTGAGGTGTTAGCTGGTGATTAAGGTGTTAACTGATAACTGAAGTGCTAGCTGATAACTAAAAGGTTAACTGATAAGGGGTGTGCTGGCTGATAAGCGGAGTGCTGAAGATGACTGGAGTGTTAAGTAAAAACCCTCCCTCCCTCCCTCCCTCCCTCCCTCCCTTGCTCCCTTCTCAACCACGTACTAAGTACCTACTGTGTGCCAGAACCAGTTGAGACAATGGATCAGATGCGGTCTCTCCTTTGGGGCTCTCAGCCTCTACCACCTCTGAGATCTGTGTTCTCTTGGAAACCCAGAGCCAGCTGTCTGTAAGACCCCAGGATGGAGGAAAGGCAGGCAGTTATTCCCCCCTAGCCCCCCACTGCTGCCTGCTGGTGGGGTAAGTAAACCCCTGAGCCTGTCCCTGCTGGTGGCACTTCTACGCCAGCTCCTCTCTCTCTGGCGTGGGTGGCAAGTGACTTCATCTGGCCCCAACGGCTGTCACTCAGCCCTAGTCAGACAGGAGACAACATGGTTACCATGGAAATGAATATGCTTCCCCCTGGGGAGGGGAGCCAAGGGAGACAGAAAGTGTGTGTGGATGTGTGAATGCAGCACAAAGTGACCCAGGCCTGGTGACTCAAGTGGCAGTGGGGCGTTAGCTCCCTCCCCGCTGCTCCCCTCCTCTGTTCACACTGCATCCTCGGGACCAGCGCTTCTGCATCCAAGTTCAGAGCCAGAGTCCAGAGACCCTCAAGTTTGCCTCTCCCTCCAGGCAACCTTCTCCATGCCTCAGTTTCCTCATCCAGAAAGTGGGCACAAGAAGATGCATGCATTGATAAGGTGTGTGTCTTGAGTCACGTGTCCTTGGGCAATTTCTCTGCGCAATATCAGAGCATGACGACACAAACCTGGGCAGGACAGCCCGCGCAACGCGCCTCTTGGAACCACGGCCCTATGTGCCGTCTGTCAGTGACCGGAACTGGGACGTGTGTCGCGGCTGTGTCCACTCGCTGAATGAACACTCACTGAATGCCTGTCATGTGCCAGGCACTGTTCTAGCTCCCTTGGGGCTCCCAGACAAGTGGGGGAGGCCAGACAACAGCAAAAATAAATGAATAAAGAAAAAGACTCAGAAAGTGCTATGTGGGATGATAAGAAAATGGAAGTATGGGGAGGAAGTGAAGGAGGAACGAGGACTTTTAGCTAGGGGTTGGGGAGGGCCCCGGAAAGGGGATGACATTTGAACTGAGGCTTCGGGCAGAAGACAGCCATCACGGGGATGCCTGGGGGAGGGCATTCTTGTCACGGGCACAGCGTGTGCAAAGGTCCTGGGGCAGCACTGTGCCTGGCATGTTCGAGGAAGCGTGAGGAGGCCGAGTGGGTGCAGCAGAGTGAGCCAGGAGGTGGGAGGAGAGCAAGGATGGGAAGGGGATGGGAACAGGCAGTTCAGGGGCGTGTGAGTGTGGGGAGGACTTGGGCTTTTACCCCAGGTAAGGTGGGAATGCTGAGGTGCTGCGGGCACAGGAGGGCAGAACCTGGCTCAGGGATCACAGGAACCCTCTGGCTGCTGTGGCAGGACAGACTGTGGGGCGAGAGGGCAGGAATAAGGGGACAGGCGCAGCTGGAGGTGGTGGGCAGCGGTGCCCCTGCCCTCTCACGATGTCTTCTGTCACGGGTGTGCTGGAGCATTTATGTATAGAAAACAGATTTCTGTTTTATTGTGAAGAATTTTCTATTGCTCCTTTATGAGTAGCAAGTTATGGTTTTTTTTTTTAAATTACACATGTAGGTGGGTTATGTTGTCTATGAATTTTTCTCTAGAACAGGCTGAGACTTGTATTCCCAGAGCAGTCCCTGGTATGGATCCTGGTGTGGGCCCTGGAATATGGTTAGTGCTTGGTGACCAGGGCTGTGGTTCATGGGGTCACGAGATAGAGGTGGGAGAGAAGCAGGGTGCTCTCCAGGCTCCCGGGTACTCCAACTATGCTGAGTCGCTTGTCACAGGGACCCAGCCAGGGGTTCCTCAGCTCTTGCTTTTTTATGGATGAAGAAACAGTGAGGGCAAGTCATTTTTCCAGAGTCACACAGCCTGTCATGGGGAGCCTAAGATGTAAACCCTGCTTGTTTAGGCTGATTCTAATGCCTTGGGATGACAAATGTTGGCTCTACCTTTGGCTCTACCTTGGGGGACCTTCCTGCTACCTCATTCCCAGTCTAACGTCACCCAGCATACTTCTGACTCAAGGATGACCTTGAGTTGGTTCTTTGGGTCAGCATGTATCCCTTGGCTACAGTGATTGATTCACCGTATGTGACTCAAGCATCAGCTGCTGAAACCAATAGGCACAAGGGCTTCTATTTCTGCTTGCGTTATTGATAGGAAGGGAGAAATATGCAGTCTCTTGTCGCAAGAGACAAGATTTAAACCCTCTTTAGGATCTCTTTGGTCTTTATGAATGGGGAGTCTGACTCCCAGACTATCCAGGAAAAAACCAAGGTGGGCCTCCCTGGTGGGGTTAAAGTCTCAGTGCTATCAAGCTATCACCAGCCACTGTGGCAAGAGTTTAATCCTCGGCCAGGGAGCTGACCCACATGGCACAGCAGACCTCTCCTGCCTCACCCGCTGCTCCCCTCAGCAGTGTGTTTCAGTAGATCCGCCTGTTCTGCTCTCTACTCTGTCTCTGGTGAATCCTCTCACCCCCCACATCTCTGGCCTACACCCCAGTTCTTGTAAGCAAAAGAAATCTTAAAAAAAAAAAAAAAAAACCCAAGGTGACACACTGAAAGAGACAGACTTTCAATCATCTCACTTCTACTCCTGGATTCAGCTATGCCTGAAGCTGGCTAGAGCCAGGACTTTGCAGTTACTGGAAACTATTCACATGCTTTCTTTTGCTTGAAACTTTTTTGGCCCCATTGCTCACAACTAAAAACAGAGCCCTGGCAAATGCACCAGGTTTCATGCTGCATGCAAAGTATGCCCTGTCTTGGTGCCAGTCTTTCTTTGTGTGTTGGGTAGGCATTGTCAAGGCACAGAAGGAAACCTTGGGGGTTGACATACGGTCATGGGCTGCTTAATGACAGGGATACATTTTGAGAAATGCATTGTTAGGGGATTCTGATGTGTAAATGTCATAAAAAGTAATCACACAAATCTAGATAGGACAGCCTACTATACACCTAGGCTAAATGGTAGAGTCCAATGTGACCCCAGTTGTATATGTGGTCCATCGTTGACAGAAACTTCATTAAGTGATGCATAACTGTATTGTTCTGATGGCTTCATGGAAATAGATATACATATGTCAAAGCCTACAGATTGTACAAAAATGCTTATTGTACACTTATGCCAGTAAAGGCACATGTTTGAAAAATAGCATCATTTCAGTGTCTGGATCCAGCCATACTTGAAGCAGTTCTTTTGGACTCTTCAGACATCTAAGCCAGTAAATGTCCTTTTCTGGAAATAATAATTATTACCATTCATTCTGATTTATTATAAGTTTTGTTAAACCTTCTCTGTCTCTCCTGTCATAGTGTAGATATAAGAGGAGACCAAGAAAAGGTATATGTGATTTGATGCCTCCAAAAATATGTGTAGGAATCTACTGTGTGTAAAAAATGTTCCAGCTCACCTGGGAAAATTCAACAGGTGTCTCTTCTGCAGGACTTGTGAGTCTTCAATGTACAAACATAAGTCTCCAAGATGGAGAAGGAGGAAGCACCTTCCCAAACTGATCTGAGCTCAGAATCCTTTGTTTTTGGATACTTTTCAAGGGAGCAGATTCAGTTATTGTGGGGAAATGGGGATCGTAGAGCACCTGGTATCAGAGGAAGCTGGGTTCAAAATCTTTATCTTCTAGGTGATCTTGGGCATGCATTTATAAAAGGGGCTGAGGCAGATGCCATCAGTGGCCCTTCTGTATCCCCTCGATGGCTGCCAGCTCCTGAACCCCCTCATCACGCCTGCCCTGGGCCCGCCAGCGTGGCGGGCTGGCACAACCACTGGGCACCGAGGCCCCAGGAGCAGCTCTCACTTGGGGACTGATCGGCGTGGGCAGTGCATGGCCTGCCGGCCCTGCCTCTTCGCTGTGGCCATCCTAGGTCACTCGACACCATCTCCCAGAGGTCTGTCCCAGGGTTGAAACCCAGATGCCACAACAGTTACCTGCTCATCGGCACCCCTGCGTTGGCGTCTTCCCTTGCTCCTCTCCATCTCTCCTCCCTTCTGCTGCTTCCTGACATCACCTCCTGATAACACACCTCCTCCTAGACAGCCTCCACCGGAGGCTCTTTCAGCCCAGGGCCCCTCCCACTTGGGCCACATGGTTCATTTGCTCCCAGGCCAGGCCCTTGCTGGAAAACACCAGAAAAACCAGAAGACCCCACAGCTTCTAGCCTGGGGAGCAAGGCTCTCCTCCCCGGGAAGAGAGCACCTTCTTGTCGGTCTCCCTCTAAGCTTTGCGTGTGCTGTGCCCTCTGCCTAAATGCCCTTCCTGCACCTACACAAATGCTCATTCTATAGGTTAGGGTTCCCCTCCCTCCTGGGGCCCAAACTGATTCTCAATTATTAAATAAATAGCATTAACTTGCATGCTGCCCAAAGAGTCCCCTTCCAATCCTCTTTTATTCTTTCTGATGCTGTGAAGGAGACAGTCTCCCCTGAGGACTCGGGGATATTTAACCCTTTCCTGCTGTTTGCTAATCCTCTGAAGCGAAGTGAGAGCAGGCGCGGACTGTGGGCTCTGAGTCGTAAGCAGGCAGCGACACCTCGCTCGATGGAATAACCATGCTTTGTTTCCATCGTGTGCATTTTGCCACCCACCTTCTATTTGTGGCAGGTGCAACCAGGCTCTCCAGGAGAGAAGCAGAGACTGTTTTTAAATACACTTACTTGAGAAGGCATGAGTCAGTTGGAAGGCAGCTATTAAATAAATCGTGGTACAGGTGGGGCGACAGCGTAATGACAACCACTTTGGATGAAGCCTGGGAAATGCTCGCCTCTTTCAGGAAGCCCTCTCAGATTTCCCTGGTCAAGCCTGCAGGGTCTCTACTATGCCCACCCTTTCCCTCAAGGGCTTCCCATATTGGCACTTGCAGGGCACAGTTTTCATTTAGAAGGGCTGCCAGGGCAGACAACGAGGAGCTCTCTGGGTCTCAGTCTCCCTGTCTGTGACAGGAGGCGGACCCCAGGGGGCACTGGCAGCTCTGAGATGGGGGGGAGGGTCAGGTTCCTTCATGCCAGCTGGGCTTGCCTCCTGCAGCTGCTATTGTTGCCATGGTTACTGAGCAAGCACCCCCACACCCGCCAGCCCCTCACCCTCAGACCAGACCCTTCCAGGGACCAGGCTCTTGGGCGTCATGGAAACGGTTTCCAGGCATCCACAGCGGGCTTCCTCATTGGCTGGCTGAGACTGTAGGCAAAGGTCATCCCTGGGGTCACTCCTAGGGGCCGAGCAGGGTTTCTTCAAGGTTCCTGAGCACAGGAAGCGGGATGTCCACTGTGGAATCTTTATTTTTAACTCATTTCCCCCTGGGGCTGCTGACAGTCTCAGAGTCACCTGGGTAGGACCTTTAGCTACTCCCGACCTCCCTCAAACTCCCAGAAACCCCCTCCCCCCAAAAAATGCCTGTTCTAAGTAAACCCAGTGGTTTTGTTCTGCAAATGTGCCCTTGAGAGGATCCACCAGACAGCCTCTCCCCTTTCCTCTAGAACCTTCTCTCAGCCATGGTGTCTACCATCATAGAGCAGGGGTGGGGCCTGTATTCAGGAGCAATGGAGAACACAGCTGGGCCCGGACTCTGGAGGAGTGAAAAATAACAGAAACTAACGCTTATTGGGTAATTCCTGTGTGTTGGGCCCTGTGCTGGAAAAACCACACAGTAACTCACTTAGTCTTTATCACAAGGTTAAGCAGTGGGTACCATTGTCCCCATTTCGGAGATGGGAAAAGTGAGGCCCAGAGAGGTTAACGGTGTCGCGCGGTTCCCCGTCCAGCAGGAAAAAGACGCGACTCAGAGGTGATCTTCAAAATGGCCCCTCTCCCACTTTATTGCTCTCCTTATATACAATTTCCCAACCAATCATCTACTAGAGGAAATGGGCTGCTCCAATCAGGGTAAAGGTCAAACTGGGCCCGACCAATGGTCTTAGTGATCACGCGCGCACGAGCCCCAAAGCTGCTGTACACGTGAACATCACGGGCTATGGCTATCCTGTTTACCCACTCTCAAAGCT
>PVIJ01017486.1:0-29233 GCA_004024925.1 Scalopus aquaticus | reverse complement strand
TATCAGGTGGCCGCTCACGTATTAATACGTGTTCATCTTGTCTCCGGTTTTTCACGCCATGGTGGATTTATTTGGAACTATTAGGAGCTATTTCTTTGATCGTACTCAGTCTAGAAGCTTTACACATTGTTTTGGTGAAAGTGTAAGGTGTTTTATGAGAGTTATTACCATTTTTTTAATATCCAGTAGTTCAGGAGTTGTGTGTGTTTTATTGAATGCTTATACCATTCATGTGGTAGCACAGAAAATGGCCGGCCCCAAGGGCTGGTAAATTTAAAGGGCACCGGCACACAAAGTGTTAAGAGAGAGGCCCAGAGAGGAGTCCAATAGCACCAGACAAGGCTGGGATTTCACTTCAGCAGATGCTGCCTTTGTGTTGGAGAGGAGCGGTAAGGATGGATGGGCTGTTCAGGGATGAGCCCGGGACCAGTCGTTCATGGATGCAGGTGCTGTGGGCTCCAGGGGCTCCCTTGAGCAGTTAACCTTTCCAGGAGTCAGTGTCCTCATCAGTCAGAGAGAGCAGGGCCTTCCTGGTGGCACAGCGGTTGGGCGCTGCTCTGTGGAGCTGTGAGCAGCGGTGATGCGAGTTCGACACCCGGCCAGGGAGATTCCCACATGGTGCAGCAGACTTCTCCTGCCTCGCCCGCTGCTCCCCTCAGCAGTGTATTTCCTTCGATCTGACTGTTCTGCTCCCCACTCTGTCTCTGGTAAAGAGACAGAGTGCCTCCCCACACCTCTGGCCTGTACCCCAGCTTGTATGCATAAATAAATAAATCTTTATAAAAAAAAAAGAGGAGAGAGCAGTAATATCCCCAGCACTGATACACTGGGTTGCTAAGTGGACCAAATGAGAGCAGGCACATAAAACTTTTCCCTCAGTATCTGGCACACAGTAAGTGTTCCTGGAAGATTTTAGCTAGTTCGATGAGCAACTATGACTCCTGTCGTGGGGTGCATGAATTCTTAGATTTTCAAACAGGAAGCTGTTGAGAAAAATAGATTTCTGGAGAAATCTTTGCAAACTGAGAACACTCCCTTCCTCAGTAACCAAGATGGTTTCAGAGCAGGAAGATGGGTGAGGTTATTTCCGGGGAAGACTTTTATGCCAGAAATGATCCTGGTCCTCTAGGATCAGGCTTATTTTTATAACATGGCCTTTGCTTGGAGTAGTTTTCATTTTAAGACGTTGACCAGCCTTTAGAGTTCGATTTAATGAGCCTTCTACACAGTTTGACATTAGCTACTGTGGAGGGAGCAAAAGAGAACACATAAAACCAGTTCCTGGGAAGTTTCAAGTCTCGATTTGGGGAGAGAACAAATGAGAAGGAGCAAGAGCACTGACAGCAGCACAGGAACAAGCGCAGAGCTGCCACCTTTCATGCTGGAAGGATCAGAGCTGCAGCCTGCTCTGCATCAGGTGGAATCAATTAGGGAACGTTTCCTGGACCTGATTCTTTTGGCTTGTTGATTTCTAGGATTTCATTGGCTGTTGACTGGTTGGTGGTGGAGCCGGATCTGCCTGCTTTACTGTAGTTTCGGGTTCAGTGACCTCCACTGAGTCCTTCCCCCACCCAGCTGCATCTTCTGGGAGCAGGACTGTCTTGCAGAGAGCTCGTGTGCACCCAAAGCTTTCCACCGTTTGTGCTTTCTTCCTGATCATTTCCCCAGGCCCTCAAGACTGGCACCAAACCCATGCTGTATTTTCTCTCCCGCTTTGTTCCCGAGCTCAAACTGCCGTAGACTTGGGATATTCATGCCCTAGGGAAGTCTTGCCTTTCCACCAAAGACTAGATCTTCCATGGAGTCATTTCTGATCTCCCAAACTGGAGCCAGCCTGGAGTCTGCCCACGGTTTCCCATTTGCTCTCACTTCCCCTCCGTGTAGGGTTAGCCATTGACACATCAGTCCTGCACTGGAGGGCAAGCTGCTTGAGAGAGTGGACCCTGGGTTTTCATGGAAGAACCTGAGCGTCTGGCCCAAGTGAATTTTTAGGGCGCATTTGTTGAACTGAATTATCTTTTCCTCTTGAGAACTCTTTAGACCAAACTGTTCCATGTCATTCACCCAGTTGTGAGCAAAAGGGGGTGAGGCCCTGCTGCCCGAGCCACTTCCTGCTGTGCGACTGACAGTGATTCTGCCTGTGGCAGTGAGGCCTCTGCGGTGCCCTGGCACCTGGCCTGGTAGCCAAAAGCAGCTGATCTCCTTGCAGGGGTGTGACTTGAGGGATTTTCCTGGAAAGGCATGTCTGACAGGTTCTCAGAGGCTGTGGGGCAGCATCGCATGTGCAGCCAATCTGCAGAACACGACTTCCTGTCCCAGCTTCCAGTAGTCACCCTCTGATTATGACTGAGTGACCAGTAGGGACTGAGAATGGCCAAGTCAGTTCAAAAGAAAAACAGCAAGACTTGACTAGCTAACATGATCTGGTCCAACGAGAGCCGTCTCTGGCTTCACTCCAGCCTCTTCCTGACCCTGAGCCTTGCTGGGTGTGCACCAGCTTTCTTTCGTTGCCAGGACACAACAGGAGAAAGCATTATGGGAACCCCGTCGGCCCCTGGCACCTCCAGTGCTGCTTGGCCCCCTGCATGCATGTGCTCCCTTCTGGGAGTGTGGGGGCACTGGCCAGGTCCTGCTCTGAGCTCACCCCTTTTCTCTTGCAGTACATCTTTGCAGACGCTTATGCCCAGTACCTCTGGATCACATTTGACTTCTGCAACACAATCCAAGGCTTTTCCATCCCGTTCCGGGCAGCTGATCTCCTTCTGCATAGTAAGGCCTCCAACCTTCTCCTGGGCTTTGACAGATCTCACCCTAACAAGCAGGTAAGAGAGCTTCCAGACACAGTCAGGCGGGGCACCTCGTGGCTTACCTGTCCTTTGAGTGAGCTTCCTCTTGCCTGCCCTCTCCTTTCTGGCCTTTGTAGCTACTGTTTCACTTCCCATGGCTAAGGTAAAATCTGTTCTTTTGGTACACTCAATCTGCAGCCCAGCCAGGGAACAACACCTGGCTCTTGGCAGGCCTGTTACTTAATATCATGCCTTGCAGGGTAGATGTACTTTTGTTCATCTTGGGGTAAATTGAGGCTCTGGAATTTAATCAGAATCAGGTAGAGCTGTCTGGAACTCTACTGGGATCTCTTATTGAATTTCTGTTCTAACTTCCCCCTCTTCCACTTTAAACCTATTGCTTTTGTTTACTTTTTTATTTAATGTTACCGTTAACTGTAATAGTCCTCCTTAGTGTGTTTGTGTATGTGTCTATATATAAATGTATTTTCTTCCTTGAATCCAAGTTTGAAGAAAGAGTGAGAGAGATGGGGAAAAGAGCCTGAGCAGGATTTATAGTTCAGGGTTGAAGCTTGCCAAGGCTATGCTCTGGCATAATCCTGTGACACCTGTAGATCTTGTAGGATTGGATTTAGGATGAGTTTCGAAAGGTTTTGCTCAGAGGAAACTTGGAATGTTTTTCTCTTTGCAGGTGGTTTAACCAAAACAGGATCTGTTTACCTTCACTTGCCTTAGGGAGTAACCTGAGTATGGGCTGGGTCACTTTACCAGTGTGGGTGGATAATTGTTATTTTTGGTCTCCTGCTTCTTTACTACCTGGCTGCTTGGGCCAGAGGAACCCTCAGGTTATGCCTTTGGAAATCAACGGGCTTTGGCAAAGATCAGCTAGTTAGTTATGCATATGCACACCTCCTGGGGACTCAGTTGGTTCCCTTAGGTGTGCTTCCATTCTCCTTGGCCAGTGTCCTTTCCCTTCAACTTGAATCACCCTGACCCTTGATGGGTTTTTAAAGACACTTTTTTCCAGGCAGAAGTACTGGGTATCTTTTGTATTTTTACCCTGATCCCAGGGCTAGTTTTGAATAAAATAACACTTTCCTGATAATAAATGGAAGACCAGTTACACACATTTTGCCTTCTAGTTGTTGTTGAGACTGTAGTATTTGTGGAGAAGATATGAGGCCTGTTAGCACAGTCTGTCCTTTCCTTTCTGCCCTTGTCTGCACTTGGAGTAACCACGCTGGTGAGGTGACCTTGGTGCCAGTCTTCACAGATGGCACATAACTTAAGGTGGGCGTCCAGTGGGCATCCATGCAGATGGGCACGCCTTGCACGGGATAACCACCTCTTGTCGCTTTGGTCTCTGCAGCTATGGAAGTCAGACGATTTTGGCCAGACCTGGATCATGATACAGGAGCACGTGAAGTCCTTTTCTTGGTAAGTTCTGCCGTGTAAGGATTGTTGAGTTACCTAATCTCCTTTCTCCAGTTCCAGCTCCCTCACGAAGGACAAACCTTCTGCCCTGAAAATACCTGAAATGTAAAGCATTTGGTTCAGTAAATGTATTTTCCAGACCAGGGAAATTGGAGCCGCAAGTCCAGCAAACTCACTAGGGGTGATGAGAAAGGAAGGTCATTTTTAAGAGGAGGTGGAACTTTTGCTTTTGCAGGCCATCAGAGAACCCAAGGGAATCTGGAGCTCTGTAGTATATTGGAGATTCTGAAGACCTTCATTTTTAGAGAGAAGCAGGGATTTTTCTCCCTGTAAAATTTGTTCAATTGTTCGTTCACCAGGTATTTTTTTTTTTTTTGAATGTCTGCTAAATATAAAACATGCTAGATACTGTCAGGCATAAGTAGTTGAGTAATTTAGGGGTAAAGTTACTAAGGAGACAACAGTTTAGGTGGTAAGAAAAAACATTCTGCGCGTAATGCAGGAAGCACCGAAGTTGTGGGGACAGCTTGAGAAGCCAGAGGAGAGACCTGTTCCTCCAGAAGGGAGATTCGGAGCTCTGTGGAAAGGGTTGCTGTTGATCCAGGTTGTGTACAACAGGTGGGGTGTAGCCATGTGGAGGTGTGCAGGGTGGGGATTGTAGATGGGAACAGAATGATCAAAAGCAGAGGTGAGTCTGTGGGTCAGTGGGTTTATCTACTGTTGCCTCAACCCATACACAGCAAACTTGACACCTTCCGAATTGACTGTTAATCTTCATTAGTCCCATACAGACGTTACCCATTATTTTCCCCATTTCCAATTCCTCTTTGCTCAGGTCAAAAACTTTCAGTCTTTAAGACCATGTTTTTTCATGCTTCACATTAAATGAGTCAGGAGATCCTGTTGACTCTTTCTTAGCACACCCAGCATCTTCTACTCAGCTATTTCTTTATTCCAAGCCACCATTTTTACTCATTAGTCATCCAGCTGGTTGCCTTCTGTCTTTGCCCTTCCATAATTTATTCTCAGCCCATGGCCACACTGACCCTATTAAAAACAGGTCAGATTATGTTCCTTTGCTTTGAACCATCATTTCTCTCTGATTAAATTCCAGGTACATTCCTACCACTGGGCCTTTGCACTTGCTCTGCCTAGAATGCTCTTACCCAGGATATACTAACGGCTTGTTTTCGTACGTCATTCAAGTCTGCTCAGATAACAGCTTAATGAGGCCTATCCTAAGTATCCTTTTAAAATTGCACGCACTCCTCTGTCACTCCTATTCTGCTCTGCCCTGCTGTGCAGCCTATTTCATGCATCTCTCTCTTATATTCTGATATGCTGTCATTATACTTACTACTTTTCTCTCTCTGTCCAGAAGATACAAAGTCCCACCAGGACAGGAGCTTTTGTCAGTTTTGTGCAGTGGTGGTCCACAGTGAATGAAGCATTGAAATTGTAATTTGGGTAGGATACCACATGTTCTGTATTAAGTGTTAAGTTTTGCACTCACATCATCAAAGAATTGTGCCTCTCTCCACAGCCAATGTGTCTTAGATATGAAAAAATATCTCAGTGTAGTTTTAATTTGCATTTTATTATGAATGAGTTTGAACATTTTTAATCTGCTTAAAGAAGGGTTTTTGTTATTTCTTAATGACTTGTATGTCCTGATCTTTTGTTTCTTTTTTCTATTTGTTAATCTTTTTATAATCGATTTCCAGGAGCTCTTTATATATTTGAGATTAGTCCTTTGTTTTGTGATGTGAGATAACTATGATCTTGTGATAGGAGTGTGTGCTTTTATATTTATACTTCCCAGTTTGTCTTTTGACTTTCACATGGAGTTTTTGTTCTCATTAAATGTAATGGTCCAACACAATGTAGAGACTGCTTTTTTTAGCCTCCTGTTTGAAGGGGATGTATTTGAGTTGGTGTTGCTTACTTGGCAATAGGGAATCATAAAATGGAGTACAGAGGGGCCTTACAGCTGAGTGTCTTCAGCTCCAGTGGATTCGCTTTTCTGAGAGGACAGCTGTTTCTGACCCTTGGGCAGAGGTTGTAGAGTCTTAGTGAAATTATGACCACAATCTCATCCAAGGACAACCTCTACCCAGGGAGTCCCATTAGAACTTGCTGTTCTTGAATTTTAAAGGGGCAGATTGTTCTTTTATCTGTTAGGAAACCATATGTTAAGAGGACAAACCAGCAGGATTATTAAATAAAAGAACTTCCTGTTTGGGAATTTGTAAGTTATACATTCTGTCTCTGTACAGATATATAGATACCTTAGGGGAGAGGGCTGACCTATCTTATTTTAGATAATCACATGTCTGGTGTTAGGGAATTTCAGGCTATCTGGGGAATTTCCCCCTAGGATTCCTCATAATAAGTGAGTATAATGTCACAGAATAGTGGCATACATTTGTTTAACAACAGTTGGCAGCCTGGGGAGCAGCAGGAGTGAGGAAAACCAATGTCTTACGTTGTCCAGAGCTGGAGATTAAAAAGACTGGCTGATGAGAGAGCTATGCCGAGGGTGCCAGGTGCCCGGTGGGGCATCACTGAAGGCTCCTCAGCTAAGCAGGTGGGGTAAGGTGAGGACTGATGAGTCCACTCAGCTAGAATAAGCCTTGAAATTTCCCAGTGGGAGCAAAAACAGCACTGGAAATAGGTGTGAGGGCGTGCACAAAGTGGGCAGGTAGTGATTGTAAAGTTGTAGGGGGCGTGGCTCTCAGAAATGAGCTTCAAGTACCTGTCCCCAGTGAGAATTGGGAAGAAAGAAAAGACTCTTTCCATCAAGATGTCAGCTGCTGCTTTTGGTTAAGAAGGAATCAGAGGTGAGCGCATCTCAAAATAGCTGAATAAAGGTCCCTTCCTCTCTGCCTTTTTAAAAATACCAAGCAGGCTGGTTTTAATTTACATATCCTTTAGGATAGAGGAAGTACTTTAATCAGTATTTCTAATTGTGGAAAAAAAGGGAACACACCACCACCCCCACACACAGGCTCATAGCAGCCGACAATGAACCATCGCTCCCACATTTGGGCTAAAGCTGCTGGTTTCTCCATCGCCCTGCAGATGGTGGGGCGAAGTCAAGTCTTCCCCCAATTTAAAACCAAAAAACCCACAAACATGAAAATGCTTCATTTTTTCTATTATCTCCCTTCTTCCTTCTTTTCTTCTTGAGTACGTGCATTTGCCAGTGCACCTTTGCAGGAACATTACCCTCATCATCGCGAGAGCCACTGTGGGTGGGGAGCGGGGTGGACATTGCGGCAGCTTGTCCTCTGTCTGTGCTTGACTGTTACTCCCCCCTCGCTGGGAAACTCTCTTCCTGAGTTTTCCAGTGATTTTCCTACTTGCCAAATGGCCCTCTGGCCTTGGTGTTCTTGTGTTAGGAAGCCTGAGACAGATTATTCTCCCAGCTGCTGTTGGGGACCTTATTTTTCAGTTTTCAGTTTGGACTGTCCCCTGTAATTGTGGTCCACACAGACAACGTAGCAGGGATCAGTTCAGCTAAGTGTCCTGAGTGGTAAAAGGAAATGTAAGACATAGCCTTTGAAGGCATCTGTTTCTTTCTCTTTGTTTCTCTGTCTCTGTCTGTCTGTCTAGCCCAAACACATATCGTGGAGAATATATAGTAAGAGGCACTGTATGTAGTGTATAGCTATATATAGTAATGAGACTAGTTGCAGAGCTGTTCTTTACCTTTCTTTGAGACACCTCTAAAGCTTTAAAAAAAAAAAGGCTTGAAATCAAGTGCTGCAGAGAAGCCACGTGTGGGTAGTGCTGGGTGAGGAGAGGGGAGAGCATTGGGGGAAGCCTTCCTGGAAAAGTGGGGCTTAAGAGGATGAATCTGATTTAGAGGTGTGCCAATCAGAGTCCATGAGGAGGGCATCGCCCCAGAGGGGTATAGTGTTGACAAAGTACAGCCTCTGAAGGACATCAGGAGATCAGTGTATCGAAAAAGGATTTGTGAAGGAGCCTCATGAGAGATGCATTCGCACTGGTTGGATGAATCCTGATGGCACAGATCAGTGACAATGGCCCCTGATGGACAGAAAGGGAAAGGGCAGGGTACCTTAGAGAGATCAGGCTCGGGGGCTCCTCCCGTGGTTTCTGCTAGAACTGTTCGTCTAAGAACATGGCATCCTGGGGAAACATTGCCTTCGTTCCTCTGAGGTTCATCCCTTGAGGCCAGAAGCTTGCTGACAGCCTGCAGCAGTCTGTTGCTCGTTGATGCATTTATTCTTTTTTGCTCTTCTCAAGCATGGCTAGATCTTGCCTTGAGCAAAATCCAGGATCCTTTGAAAACAATAGTAACAACATAAAACACTACAAATGGCAGTTCCTTTCCCTCCAAACTGAGCCCTGGAGTAACCCCAGGAATATGTTTGTGGCACAGAGAATGTCATTTGTAGCTCCCGCCTGGGTGTCCCCAAATCTGAGTTGATTGTCTGCCATGGCCCAGTTTCCATGTCCCCTGTGACTAAACGAGGTGATGATAACCACTTGTCTCTTCTTCCAGGGGAATCGATCCCTACGACAAGCCAAACACCATCTATGTGGAACGACACGAGCCCTCTGGCTACTCCACGGTTCTCCGCAGCACAGACTTCTTCCAGTCCCGAGAGAACCAGGAGGTGATCCTTGAGGAAGTGAGAGACTTTCAGCTTCGGGACAAGTATATGTTCGCGACAAAGGTGGTGGTAAGTTGAAGGCTCTAAGAAATACAGTGCATTTGTGTTTCCTTTCTGAGATTTGGCATTCTGTGATCAGGCAGGTGAGTTTGCACCAGCAGGGTCTGGATTAGTGGGTCTGGAGGAGCTTGACTGAAGCGTGTGAGCTCGAAGATTAGAGAAGCTTAGACAACCACTCAAAGTCTCTAGGCTCTAAGCGTTTGGTTCTTTCCTAGAGGCCAACCATCCTTGAGAAACATATTTCTTTGAAATTCTAGAACACAGAAAAGACATGTGAGGCTCAGTGACTTTTATCCTGTGAGCCCTGATTTCCTTTCAATTTAGGCTGATTTCTCTGCAAATTTTGGACACATGTTAATTTACTTGGCTAATAGAATGTGTAGTCATTGGCTAGTGGGAGTTAATGTTCTAAGAAAAGCAGTAATTAAGCTTCCAGCTGTCAGTTTGTAGCTTAACTCTCAGCCTTTGAGAAATTTTCCTCCTTGATTTGATATGTTGGAGCCAGATGCCGAAATGGAGGGTTTGCTCATTTAAAAACCAGTTGATTATTTGACAGGACTTGCCTTGTAGCTGTATGGAGTTGCAACTGTATTGCCCTTTTGTAAAGTAAAAAAGCAGGCTTGGCCAAGAGCAGGTGGGGCTGCTGTTCCTGGTGGGAGGTAAGCTGCTTTCTCAATGGCTGCCACTCCCTCCTCATCCTCTGGCTCTGGAGACCTCTGATAACTGGCAAGCTTTCTGTCACTGTGACCCTTAGGGACTAAAATCACATGTACCATTTTCCTCCAGGTTCCATTTATTTATCATTCATTTATGAGTGGTAGCTGACCAGGCAGAAGCAGGTCAACCCCTCTTGGAAGGACTCTGAGATAGAGAGAACCTCATAACAGGGAAAACAAAGTAAGGTTGAAACGAGAAGATGAAGGTGGCTTCCCAGTGCATACCTGACAAAATGCTTCCTAAAACTACTAAGCTGTGGCAGTTTTTCTTTTTAGACTGTTTGCTTGGCTCACATCTTGGATCATTCCTCTTCTGCCTTATGTTTCTCTTACATATGCACATGCGCGTGCGCACGCACGCACGCACGCACACACACACACAGAGAGAGAGAGAGAGAGAGAGAGAGAGAACGAGAACACCGACTTTCTGAAATTGCCTTAGGCAGAGAGATGCTGATGGGGCTGCAGAGGAGAGAAATCAGGCCTGAGCAGGGGCCTTGGTGCCGCCCAGTGGGGCAGGGCTCAGACTGGTCGTCTCCAGTCCTGCAGTGTTCCATTTTTAGTTCCTTGATTTTAACTAATTTTAAGACATGGTAACTGATCCCCAGATTCATCCTACTGACTGAGTGGGGGCTGAGGTGGAGAGATCTGCCTTGCTTGTCACCCTCCGAATTCTAAATTTCACACCTAGAAGTTCTATCCCAGGTGGAGCTCTCTGTGCCCTCTGTTCTGACTGAACGGCTATGTCACTTTACACGTCACTGATTTACAGCGTGCCGGGCGTGGTGAGTCTCATTCCTGACCAGTGGTCTGACCAGGAACCATGTCCATTTTGACCATCACCGGCATAGTGCCCAGTACCGTGCACAGTGCCTGGTGTGTCATAGATGGACAGGGTATAAAGGGGCCGGGTGAATGCCATCTGCCCACCTGATTCGGAAAGTGTAGACTAGCAGATTTTTTGGTGGGTGGGTGCAGTGTGATGAATTGAGCTCTTGAGTCTCTTTGTGACTTACTGACATGAAATTTGTGGCAAAATAGTAGTTATGTGTTGGTTTCTTCTTCCTTTGGCCCATGAACCAGCCGTCAGATGCTGAGGCCAGTGGTGTTAGTCAGAGGCTCTAGGTGAGGTGAGGAATCACCACCTGAGCGTGTTTCTCAAATTGTGGTCTTCGGAGCGCCTGCAGCGGCAGCACCCAGGATACTTGTTCCAAGTGCAGGCTGTCGAGTCCAAGTGCCCTCACCCTAGGGTGCTTGTGAATTACCAAAATTTGAGAAACTCTTCCCTGAGGTCTTCTGTATGCAGAAACCTTTATAATAGTTGACTATAAAGCAAACAGAACATTTCACAATGATACTTTGAGAAAAGAGGCACGACCAGCAGTGAGCAGATGGGTTTTTCTCCCGGGACTACTTCAGACTGCTGAGTTGGAAGGACAGGCAGTGTGGCCTCGCTGGATAACCCTGTCTGTGGTGATGCTGAGGCCTGTGAGTGTAACTTCTCCCCTGTGTTGAGCCTCACGCTCACGCTGCCTGGGTTTGGGGTATTCTGAGTGACTTTGTGTTAAATAGATTCAGATCAAATTTGGAATGTCAAGATACTAATTGTAAAACCACAGCAAATTGTTTTTGGGTGATTAACTTTTTTCCTTCTTTCCAGTATCACAAATGATCACTCCTTGCATACTCGTTTCTTTTTTAGAATGTGGGGACAGCTACCTGGGTTCTGGGTTGGAACTGGGATCCAGGTCTTGGATTCCCGGGGCCCTGTTGGCCTGGCTCTTCATCTGTCCTTTGATTTTTTTTTTTAAGATTTTTTTTTTAATTTATGCATACAAGAACTGGGGTATAAGCCAGAGGTATGAGGGGTGAGAGGATTCACCAGAGACAGAGTGGGGAGCAGAACAGGTGGATCTACTGAAATACACTGCTGAGGGGAGCAGTAGGCGAGACAGGAGAGGTCTGATGCATCATGTGGGTTAGCTCCCTGGCCAGGGATCGAACTCAGGCCACAGTGGCTGGTGATAGTTTGATAGTGCTGATATTTTAACCCCTGTGCCACCAGGGAGGCCCTGATTTTTTTTTTTTTTAACTCAAGTTTAATTTTTAGTCCTTGCTTGTCAATTTCACTCGTCTTAATAGTCCACATCGTTAAAGCAACGAAAGAGGCACTTTTACAAACTGACATCTGTTTGTTTACTTGGTAATACAACAATTGTTAGGTTATTTCTGATAGATCACAATAGTTACCCAAAAAGTTGGACAGAAGTGAGGATTGGCTGATTCTCTGAAGCTTCACTACTGGATTATCATGAAACCAAGA
This sequence comes from Scalopus aquaticus, assembly GCA_004024925.1. Classification (NCBI taxonomy): domain Eukaryota; kingdom Metazoa; phylum Chordata; class Mammalia; order Eulipotyphla; family Talpidae; genus Scalopus; species Scalopus aquaticus. The sequence goes on along the minus strand of PVIJ01017486.1, from coordinate 17,271 downwards.
AAGCCAGACTTGGACAGCCTTAGCTCTGTGTGTATGGACAGGCAGGGACCAGGCGTGTGGACTTCGTGGAGTCGCCCCTCTATTCTCACAGGTAATGCAGACACGATGTTCTCGAGCAGGTGTTTGAAAGATGGGCCTTCATTTGTTTTTGTCTGTGAAGTTTTATTGAGACACAGCCAGGCTTATTTCCTTGTATGTTTTTGGTTATGGCCTATCACTGTTGTGCTCGTGCTACAGTGGAGGAATTGAATAGTCGAAGTGGCGAGATGACCCTTGAAAGCTAAACCAGTTCTGTATAGACCTTTACAGAAAATCTGCCAATCCTGGTTACAGAGTCCAGAGTCTGTGACCCTTTCCATCAGCATCAGTAGCCTCTAGTACAAGAGCGTGATATGTTCAGGTCAGAGGCTTCCCTGAGTCATTTCACCTTGTTGATGGCGTGGTGTTGTGTTTATATAAAGTTGTCATGGCAACTCCATATCCTGTTGCTGATGTCTTGAGAGACCCCCTCTGTCCTTTACCGTTCTGATCAATCAACCACTCACTTCGCTCTTGGAAACCAGTTTCCAAGTGAACTAATCTTCACTATTTAATCTTAAGTATTTAGTATTAACTGAGATAACAGAAAAACTTCTACACAAGAAGTTAGCTGACCATATTTGGTATGAATTTTAGAATTACTGACCAAAACCAAACCGTTGGCAAACCAGTTAAATTATGACACTGTTTAAATGCATGCAGACATAAGCATTAGGTGCTTATAGCTAGCTTTACCACTCCCATATACAGCAGTAAAACCCAAGCATATTTTAGATTAAAAATACAACTACAATACAAATACTTTTATGACCCTTGTATTGGGATGTATAATTCATAGACCATAAAATTCGCCCTTTGAGAGTGTAGAATTCTACACTCTTAGTGTGTTTACAGGGTCATGCATTGATGATCACTACCTAATTTTGAGACATTTTATACCCCCCAAGAAACCAGACCAATTAGCATTACTTCCATTTTTCTCTCCTCCCACTCCCTGGCCACTTACTTTTTATCTTTATGAATTTGATTGTTCTGGACATTTTATATAAAAAGAATCATAATATGTGACATTTTGTGATAGTTTTCTTTCATTGTATCAAGTTCTCAGTTTTCATCCCTGTTTTGGCACCCATTATCACTTCATTCTTATGATGAAAAGTACTCTGTTGTGTGGATATACCACATTTTATTTACCTGTCTGTCTATTGATGAGCATTTGGGTCTACATCTTCACTGCCGTGAACAGTGATAGATGGCACATGAATCTCATGGATAGTACCGCTATGAATATTCACATCAACATTTGTGTATGGACCTGTTTTCAATTCAATTTTACACATATTCCTTGGGGTTTAATTGTTGGGTTATATGATCATTTTATTTGAGAATTTGTTTTTCAAAGCAACTGCAGCATTTTACATACACACCAGCAATGTATTAGGATTGCTGTTTCCACATCCTTGCCAAAGCCTGTTATCGTCTGTCTTTTTAACTATAGCTTTCCTAATGGGTGTGAAGTGATAACTCGTGGTGGCTTTTATTTACATTTCCAGAGGAATAGGATGTTGAGTGTCTTTTTAGGTTTGTCATTTGACTATCTTCTTTGGAGCAATGTCTATTCAAAACAAGTAGTTGATTTTTAAGCTGAGTCATTTGTCTTGTTGTTGAATTCTTGATACGTTCTGTATATTTTGTGTTTGTGATATCATTTATGTTTTCTCCCTTTCTGTGGGTTGTCTTTTCACTTTCAGCACAAAATTTGAAGAATTTTTGTAACTCTTTTTTTTTTTGTTGGTTTTGCTTTTGTTATGTCTAATAAACCATTGTGTAATTCAAAAGCATGAAAATTTACTCTTTCCTTTAAGAGTTTAATAGTTTTACCTCTTACAAGTAGAGCCATGATTCATTTTCAATGAAATGATGTGAAGTTGATGTCTATCTTAATTCTTTCATCCGTGGATATCCAGTTGTCCAAATCGTTGCTGGAAAGACTTTATTATTTTTTTTTTCCTATTGAATTGCCTTTGTGTTACCAAGCCCCCTAAGGTGAGAGTCCATTTGTCTGATTATGAAAAGTCATTATAAAATATCCCTTGTCTTTAGTTTTCTGTTTTTGTCTATTGGTAGAATTACTTCATTTAGTACTATTACATGGTATAGAATTTTTCATCGTTTTAATTGGACAAATTTGTGTCTTAGAACATTGTAGTTATAATTGTTTTTAATCTGTTTTTCTAATCCCTTCCTTTTGATTAGAGTTTAATCCATTTACATTTAACATCATTACTAAAAGGTAGGACACGTGCCTGCCGTTTTGCTTTCTATCCACCTTCTGTTTTTTTTTTTTCCTGTCTTCCTTTGTATTAATTTTTTTTTTTTAGGGTCATTTTAATTCCTTGTTTTTTTTGTTTTTTTTTTTAAACTTCTCTTTTTCCCCTGCTGCTTTCTTGGTGCTTACTCTGGGGATGTTAGTAAATTTCTCAGCTTATAAAATCTAATTTGATTTAATAGCAGTTTAACATCAAGAATTTCAAAAGCTTTGTATCGGTGTTGCTCCATTCCTGCCTCCTTTGCTCTCACAGTAACTAACATCTTTATATACCCAGCACAGGGTTTTTGTCTTCGTGAGGACTCTACCTTGCATGCAATGAGTCAGTTTCCTTTTGCTGCTTTCAAGATTCTCTTTTCCTTTGATTTTTAACAGTGTGGCCAAGGTATATCTTAGTGTGGATCTGAATTTGTCCCAGAAACTCACCAAGCTTCCTCCATATTCAGATGGTTTTTCATTAGGTGTGAGAAACTGTTGGCCATTGTTTACTCAAATAGTCTTTCTCTCCATCCACCTTATTCAGATTCCTTAATGTATGTGCTGGATGCCTGATGATGTTCTTTAGGCTTTTTCAATTTTAAAATTCCTTATTCTTTTCCTTTGACTCAATCATCAGGATTAATGTATTTTTAAATTCACTGATGCTTTTTCTCCTTCCAGTTCAGATTTCTTGTTGACCTCCTGGGGAATCTTTCTTTTGAGTTACTTTATGTTCAACTCAAATTTTTTTTTCTGTAATTTCTATTTATGTGGTAAGACAGTGTTCACACATACACATGTACAGACACAGTCAAATATGTACACACACACACACACACACACTTTTTTTTCTATTAAGTCCAATATCTGGACTTAGCAACAGTATCTATTATTGACAGGTGTGTTGTGTGCACACTTAGCTGTTTCCTTGCTTTTTTTTGAAAATAAAAATTTAAAATGATAGTGTGGCAGCTGCTCATGTTAGAGTACCCCTTCCCAGAGTTTTTTATTGCTTTTTGTTACTGTTCTTGTTTCGACTTTGTTTTGTGGGTATCCTCTACCTTGTAAAGTTCATACTACCTCATTTGACTACTGATGTGTTTGCTAGCGTAGCTCAGTGGGCAGCTAATAATTGAACAGAGATGTCCTTGAATGCTTTGAACCAGTAGGTCTGGCAGCCTTTGCTGAGCACGTGTTGGTGTATATGTACCTTCAACACCATCTGCAACTCTGCTTTAGTCTTTACTTCCTGCTTGTGGAGAACCTCCAGGTCAGCCAGGTAAGACTAGTCCTTTGCTTTTCTTTCCTAGCATCCTCACAGATTTTATGTGAGATTTTGTGGATTCCCTATTTTGGAGCTTTTCAAAGCCTCTTATGGTCGTCATCTTCCTTAGTACTTCCTTTTATGGATTTTAGCCTCTGTTAGATCCAAGTGATAGTGCTTCTCTAGCAGCTATGTATTAGCCATTTTCCACCTGTTGCTGTTTTCCATAAACATCCTGGCTATTGGTCCTGTGCAGTATGCTGAGCCAGGCTTTGTAAAGAGAAGAGCTGAGATTGCGGCTTTCAGGCCATCTACCAGACAGGTCAAAAGTGACAGTTTTTTGGCTCTGGGGCATTTGGAAGCTCAAAACTGTTTCTGTCTCCACTGGCTGCAAGGCTGCTGGTTTTCACAGTCACTATAATTTGTGAAGCTATGAGTGTCCAAGGCTTCTGCAGAACTAAACCATTAGAAAGTTGCCTGAGATTCATTGTTTTTCTTGAATAAATGCCCCCTGGGTTTTTTCAAGTCTTTATTGAATTTTCAGAATTCTGGAAAAGCTGATTTTGAGAATTTTTGTCACTGTTCTTACTGCTTGTATGGATGAGTGGCTAGCCAGAGCTCCGGACTTTGCCACCTGGGTGTGTTTGCAATTAATATTAAGTTTGTGACCTTTCTATTGTGGGCATTTTTAAATCTACACAAAAGAACAGTTAATACTGATCTGTTCTTGTGCCTTTATCCTGGCTCTGTATAATCTTTGTAAATCTCTTTTCAGCTGTCTACCTATTACTAATATTTCCCCCCGAATTATTTGAAAACATTTCAAATTATTTTAGTTTTCAAATAATTTCATTTTATCTGTTCATCTATAGGTGTAAGTAATGTTATGTGAATGATGCTTCAAGTGACTGCATCGACTCACGTGACCCTGAACTGGCATTCTCGAAACAGCCCCTGCTTGTGGCATCTCATCCTCTCGATTTCTCTGTGAACCTTGTTGAATAGCTTGCTGTGGCTTCCTTTGGACTTCATTTGGCAAGAATGTGCCTTTTTTTTTTGGTTCCTTTCTGCTCTTTTCTTCTTGACTTCTCATTTCTTTTTGCTATTGACATAATCTCAAACATAAATGTAAGTGCATGCTCTAAAAGTTGGATTCTTCAGATAGTAAAGTTATTTTTACTAATTAGAAATGAAAGCATCATATGAAAAACTTAATATAAATTCTCAGGTCCTATGCTATTGACATCAGTTAAAGCATTTAAAATAATTCTCAGTTGTTGGTAAGGGTGTGTGCATTGGTGGATGTTAGGAACTGGTGCTGTCTTTCAGGAAGACCATTTTATACAAAAATAAAAATTTTGAAGTATGAATTCTAAGAGTGTATCTTACAAAAATTGTTTAGATCTGAAAGAGGTAATATATGCAAATGTGTTCATGAGGCGAGATTCTGGAAATAACCTAAATGCCCATCAATAGTTGGGATTGGGCCTCCCTGGTGGCGCAGCGGTTAAGCTGTACACTGTGGAGCTGTCGGCAGTGGTGATGCGAGTTCGATGCCCAGCTGGGGAGATTCCCACATGGCACGACAGACCTCTCCTGCCTCGCCCGCTGCTCCCCTCAGCAGTGTATTTCCATCCATCTGCCTGTTCTGCTCCCCACTCTGTCTCTGGTGAACCCTCACTGCCCCATGCCTCTGGCCTATACCCCAGCTTGTATGCATAAAACAAATAAATCTTTAAAAAAAATAGTTGGGATTACACAATGAAAGATGTGTAAGACACTCCTAGTGAAAAAAGATAAATCGTGCAACAGTATGACACCATGAAAAAAAATTGAGTTGCATAACCATATCGCAAATACCAGTGTTTGTGAAACATCCAGTGTGCTTGTGAAAAACAGCATGGCAACACTTTTGGCATTGTGTCAGCCTCCTGCTAACTGACTAGAAATCAAAGGGACTTAACCAAGAGGGAAGTTTATTTTCCTCTTGTCAGTGCTGCCTGGAGATCGGTAATCTAGGACTGCTGTATTGGCGTCCCAATGTTATTGGGGGCCCCAGGCTTCCATTTTGGCCATCCTACCTAATGATTACCTTTCTCAGAGTGATCGAAGACATCTGCACTAGCCTTTGAGTCTTTATTGCCATTAGGAAGAACAAGGACAGTCAGGCCAGAACAGGGAGAACAGGTCCCCTTCCAGGCAATCAGCCCCTTTAGGCAGCCTTCCTAGAAATCCAGCACAGCACTTGTGTTTGCATTTCATTGACTAATACTCAGTTACATGGGCACACATGTCACACAGTCATAACAAAAGGTAGAAAATGCTTGTCTTTGATTCTGGGTCGCAGTGGGGTCCTGCTGTGGAGGAGGTAGTGGATATGTTGGACAAGTGGAGCCATGTCTGTCACTGTATAAACATAGTACCATGTGCTGGCATGCAGTATTTCTGAAAGAATGCACAGAGTCTGTTCCAAAAGGGCACTGGGAGCAGTCAATTGGTATTAGGGAGTAGGCAGCCTGCCTTTACCTTCTACCTGTCTGTAGAACTAGCACCTGTCTTTCATGAACACATTTTACTTTAATAACAGTAAAGAAAAGGCCAGAAAATAGCATGGTTTGTTTATGTAACGTGTTAGGGTCGTGCCATACATCTTAGAGTCAATACCGCACTGTAGTTTAATTGTTGCTATTTTTCTTCATGGCAGCAAAATATTACAGCAACTCTTCAAGAATACATTAGGAGTGATAATTCTCCCAGAAGGAAGTGGGATGGATGTGTTTGGAGATTTTTTATGATCCTGATATTCTTTGATTTTTGCATTTATGGAGTAAGGCCGGACTTGCTGTGCCTTCTCAGTGCCCGGACCCCCATAGCCATCATTCAGCACGCATAACTACTTACGGGCCTGTTCTTCCATGAGAACAATGGCTCGTTTCTAAGGGATAGCGCAGTTGGAAGTAGTGACGAAATGTAATAAAAATGTTTGTTTCATTGATCATCTATGTATTTGTACATACACTAAGGATTTTCATATAGGGTGACTTAAGCTAATCTTCTGACCTTTATACATAGCGATAAGATTTTACTTAAAGAAGGGTTTTTGGAATTGATTCATAACAGCTTTGCTGGGAACTGTTTTCTCTCAGGTAATGTTTTTTTACATTTCTAATAGATCCATCATTTTCTGGGGCCCCGTAGTGAGTACAAGCTGTTACCATGGTTTTCACAGTGAGGTTTTGGAAAATTGGTTCTTCATAGCTCTACCTGGTTTCTTCAAGACAAGCTACTTTTAGGCATTTCTTCAGTGAGGGTTTAAATATATTTATTGTTTAAGGGAATCAAAAATAACTGAATTCATCTGCTTGTTTTTCACATGGTACTGATTGGATGTACTCGAATGGTTCTTAACGTTTTTTTGGTCATTAGTCCCTTGAGAATCTGGCTAAATGCATAGACCCTTCCTAGCAAAATAAGTATCTGCACAAAAGAATTGTGTATATATACATATAGAGTTTCTGGATCACTTAAACCTTTCCACAGAAGTCCTGATCCACAGCAGCTTCTCATTTTATAGATAAAAAAATCTTAGATCTGGAGAGATTTCCTGATTTCCTTGGGTGGTGGAGCTAGCCTTTACATTTTCAAGAGTTTAGCTGTGGTTTAATATCTCTAAAATGAAATGCATTGTGGTCAGCGTCTTGTTGAACACTCAATTCTAAAGAAAATATACCCCAGCAAAAGACCTTAATCAATGAGCAGTATTAAAGGAATAGAAAATAAAATCAAGGAAAATTCTTTCAGCTTTAAATGAAGGAACTGAGATTCCTTTAAATTTTCTTCATGCAAATTTACCTTGAGTATCCTTGTAACGTAAAAATAGGAGTCAAAAGGAGAAGAGAATATGTTTTGTTTGCATGTGGTCTGGTTGCTCTTCCTGTAGGTGCCTTGGGACTGGCGACTCTGCCCTGACTGTCTCTTCAGCCTCATCATAACTCCCATTCACTCCTTGTGCTTACGCTTTGGCAGCCTCCTCTCCTCCCAAGTCCATCAAGCCATTGCCCTTTCTCCTCGTGTAACATCTGTTCAGGATCTAGTATCCGCTGTGGACAAGGTACCTCAAGCGACACCATCCAGGCTGTGCAGTGATGGCGGGTGTGATGAAAATGTGCACTTGCAGTTATACTCTCTATTTTGTGTTTTCAGTAATCCAAGCTACCTGACTGCCGTTTCCTTTGTGCTTGTTGCAAGGGCTATGATTTGGTGCCACTGATTTTTCTTCTCTTCTCTGGCAGCATCTCCTGGACAGTCAGCAGCCATCTTCTGTCCAGCTCTGGGTCTCCTTTGGCCGGAAGCCCATGCGTGCAGCCCAGTTTGTCACCAGGCATCCTATTAACGTGAGTGGGGTCCGCTTGGGGTTGGGATGTGTTTCTGTACCTTTGCAGAGGTCAGGGGACGGCTGTCTGCAGGGCGGGTGATATTAGAGGCTCCCTGAAGCCACTTTCCAGCTAGGTCTTGGGAGAGCCACTGTGCTTCGGACATCTTGATCTGTTTTATCTGCTTTTCCCTCTTCACTGTTTGAAGTGGAGCTGAACGGGAGCCTTGATTTGCCTCAAGTGGAGAGAAGGGTTGGCAGAGAGGCGTGGGGCCATAGTCAATGGGCTCAGTGTGCCTGCACTGAAGGGGTAGAAGCCAGTGACAACGGCGGTTACTTAGGAAGTACCTTCTGTGTTGCCCACAGATGGCGCGGTTCCAAAAGGGGGTCAGATTTAGGTCCCTCCTTTCAGAAACAGATACTGAGAACTGAGCCGTAAAGAAACCATATATAGCTGACCCTTGAACAATGCGGGTTGGAACTAAACGCGTCCACTTTGATCTGACTTTCTTGTAGACTGACAATGTAATGGTATCGATAAATACAGTCCAGTACCGTGAGTGTATTTTTATTTCCTCACGATTTTTCTTAACACTTGCCTTTTCTGTAAGCTTGCTTATTGTAAGAAGACAGCGCAGAATACGCACAACATGCAGAATAGTTGTTAATTGATGGTTTATGTTACTGATAAGGCTCCTAGTCTGCAGACTACTACAAAAGTTTTGGGGGCTCAGATGTTTGACTCTAAGGGGTGTTGCACCCCTGTGCAGGGCTGTGCAGTCTGTGTGGAGGATCCATAGGGTGGAAATCCATAGGAAAGGTTCATGTGCACTGGGGTCACCAGAGAAGTGACCACAGGGAGGATGTGGTGTTCGATGACTTGGCATTAGGAGTTGGTGTGGTGGGAAGCTAGTAGCTAAGAGTAGGGGGTGAGGAGAACACTCTGGTAAGTTTTTGCTTTATATGCGTTCTGCTGCCTTTTAATCATGAGGAGGAACTAAAAGGAAAGAAAATGCCCATTAAAACCTATATTGTACCTTTTACCAGTGATAGGTCTCATGGGGAAAAAGAGGGAGACATAATTAACTAAAAGGAGGTTTTTAGGTCATTTACGGAGTTCAGTGGCCTCTCTTTTGGTTCCCAACTTGCCGGTTGGGGACCTGTTCTAGCTACACGGCAGCCTCAGGTTCTCCAAAGGTAAGTCACGCAGGCTTCTTTGCTAAGATTGGGGAGCTTGCTGTGGCCACTAAGCCCTCGTTCGTGGCTGGACACTTGGAAATCGCTGCTGTGTTGTGCACATGGAAAGCCACCAAGTGTATTTTTGTCACTTTTTTTTTTTTTTTGACTTTTGATCCAAAGGAATATTACATCGCGGATGCCTCCGAAGACCAAGTGTTTGTGTGTGTCAGCCACAGCAACAACCGCACCAACCTGTACATCTCAGAGGCAGAGGGGCTGAAGTTCTCCCTGTCCTTGGAAAACGTGCTCTATTACAGCCCAGGCGGGGCTGGCAGTGACACGCTGGTGAGGTAAGGGCACCCCGCGTCCCTCACCACTTTCTTCCATCTGCACGACCCCCAACATCTGGTTGGGACTCACCTGGAGGAGTTTTCAGAAACCTGGGTGCCCGACTCAGTTTTCTCAGAGGTTATAATTTAGCTGGCTTGGCGTGTCCTTGGTGTGAGGATTTTAAGGAAGCCCTCCAGGTGGCTGTGACACCAAAGTGAGCATGGTGGCTCTGGGTGACAGTTAGGGACACAGCCACTGTGTTAACCATTCTCTTGGGGTCCTGTCATCGAGTTATCTGTTTCTGAGCCAGTGGCGAAGAGTAGTTGGAGGCAGAAACAAGTCAGGAGAGCTGACCTATGTGGTCGTGGGGCCTGGCGGCCGGGTGACTCAGATTAATTCATAACACGACTCTTGCCCTTCTGAGGGATGGCAGCGTGATCTGCTGGTGTCATTGGAAAGACACCAGCTCACTGACCCTGTGTCACTGACTCACATGCTGGCAGTGGTTTTGCAGGCTCAGTGAGAGGTGGAGTCTGGAGTTTCGGAGAGATTAACCCCGTGAGTCCCTGGGTGGTGTGAACCCCATCAGGACCACGAGTCATGTGATTGGTCTTGTCAAAGCAAGGTTGCTAGGAGGTATTTAGGGTCACCTCTGCTCCCTGAAAGAGTGCTATGGTGAAGCTGACTGACTGATCTCTGGTGGGGTCTGGCTCTCAGGCCATGACCACAGATTAGAGGGCTGCCATTGCGGTCTGCTCTGTCTGCTCCCTCTGCCACTTCACTCAGTCATCGTTCATCAGGAAGGCTGCTCCTCCGTCCTAGAAGGTATTCTGGCCACAGCAGCAAAACAGTGCATCAGAAATGAAAACTCAGAACAAGCTCCCTGGAACTTGCTTTAGTTTGGGGAAGGTAGAATATAAACAAATATGTAATCTGCCTGGTAATATGAGTGCTGAGCAGAACAATAAAGCAAGACAAGAGGATTAAGAGGGTATTATTTTATACAGGCCGGGCATAGGCGGGTGCTTCCTCAGGGGACATTTGAGTAGATGCCTGAATTATAAGAGGGAGGGAGCCTGGAGAAGAGAACCTCGGGCGGTGGGAACAGCAGGCACAGTGGCTCTGTGCTGGGACTTGGTTGGTTTCTTTTAGGAACAGTGAGAAGGCCAGATACAGGGCACGGGTACATGGGCTGCTCGTTCTTCAGTGTGTTCTCTCTCTTTTAAAAAATGTTTACTTATTTATGCGTATAAGAACTGGGGTGTAGGCCAGAGATGTAGGGTGGTGAGAAGATTCACCAGAGACAGAGTGGGGAGCAGAACAGGCAGATCTACTGAAGTACACTACTGAGGGGAGCAGCAAGACAGAGGAGAGGTCTGCTGAGCCATGTGGGAAGCTCCCTGGCTGGGGATCAAACTCGTACTGCTGTGGCTGCAGATGGCTTCATAATGCTGAGACTTAATCCGTTGCGCTACCAGGGAGGCCCCTCTTCAACGTGTTCTAATGTGTCATGAGCCACTCCTACCTCAATTCACCCTCTGGTATCCTGGTGGTCGGGGGCAGCCCCTTTGGTCTGGGCCTGTGGACTTTGAAAAAACATAAAGCAGTCACTTCAAAGTCAACAACTTAGTGACGTTCAGTACATTCACAATGGTGTGCAACCACCTTTATCTTACTCCAAAATATTTTCATTGCCCTCCAAAAGAAAGGCCTTTCCCATGAAGCACTTTGTCCCCACCAACCTCTCCTCCCAGCCCCTGGCAACCACCGGTCTGCTTTTGTGTTTTCTGTGGATTTACCTTTTCTGGACATTGCAGATGCATGGATCCATACCCTAAAACGTGACCTCTGTTTCTGCCGCCTTTCATTTTGCAGAATGCTTTTCAGGTTTAGTTTGTGTCATTTCTTTTTATGGGTAAGTAATACTGTTCTCACTGTTTTTATAGTTAAAAATCACAAACCGTTATCCCTTGGGCCCTTTGTTGACTCTTTTTTTTTTTTTTTTTAGATTTATTTTTTATTTATACATACAAAGCTGGGGTACAGGCCAGAGGTGTTGGGCGGCGAGAGGGTTCACCAGAGACAGAGTGGGGAGCAGAGAACAGGCAGATCAGAAATACACTGCTGAGGGGAGCAGCAGGCGAGGCAGGAGAGGTCTGCCGCACCATGTGGGATTCTCCCTGGCCGGGCGTCGAACTCGCGTCGCCGCCGCCGACAGCTCCACAGCGCAGCGCTTAACCGCTGCGCCACCAGGGAGGCCCCCTTTGTTGACTCTTGAAAAAAATTTTTTTTTGCACCTTTGAGAGCCTCTGAGTGTAGGGAGGATAAGTCAACAGCTTGTCAGAGATTTCCTGGTCTCCGTGTTGGTCAGATATTCAGGGTGAATGTCTCATGGTTGGGCAGAGCAGAAGCTGCACAGAGTGTCCACCAGAAAATCGTAACTCCAGTGAAGTGTCTACCCTGCCTGAGCTTGCAGTGCAGTTAGAACATCGAAAGATTTGCTTCAAGATTCTTACACCAACATCCTGTTCAGCTGCCTTATTTTTTTCTTCAGATTTTATCCCAGGACTGGAGATGTTGAGGTGTGCTCAGCTCAGTGACCTGTTGTCATCTGCCTTTCCATCTCAGCAAGATGGAAGTGGATAGGGTGAATTAGCAGATTATGTGGTGATGAGGCTCGTTAAAAAACATGACAACAAAATCATGGTCTTTGAAACGAGCTATTCTTTGAGCTCAGTAGGAAGGCCTGGTGCCACGGAAAGAATTCTTAGTACGGAATGACCCTGGTGCTGGTGGCATGTGCCCAGGGGGGATCTGGTGGAGACCTGTGTGCAGAGGAACAAAGATGCTGGTGAGAGGTCACATGTCTGCATCCTGAGGAGGACTCAGTTTGACACTTCAGAGGCCTAGTGGTTGCCTGGCAAGTCCTGGCCCAGGGCACTTAGGGAAGCAGGGGCGAGTGGAATGAGACCAGGGGGAGAAAGTAGGAAAGGGTGAACTTGGAGTGTTCAGGGTGAGGTGAATTGTTACAGGCCTATCATGGTGGGCTGGGTCTGAAGAGAGAGGAGCATCCGAAGTACAGGAGGGCAGGCTCCTAGATGGAGTTAAACGATAAAGCTCCAGGAGAATGATGCGAGGGGGAAAAGTGGGTTTGTCTAAATGAGATAATCTCGGACTCCCTGGATATATGAAAGAAGCTAGTGCACACCTGAGGATGGCTGACTCCATGATAGGATATAATGTGTGTTCGCTGAGGTAAATAGAAAGTGGAGCTAATAAATTTGGGGCTCATTCCTAAGGAAGCAACTGAAAAATAACTAATATAGACGCAAAGAAACCACACATCAGAATATTTGGTCTCAACTCTGATATTTTGTGTGGAATCTGCTCCATCTCTCAGTGTCTCACTACTTATATTCCTTCTCCTGCTTGCTAGCTGGAGCGTGGGCCTTTCTGAGGTGGCAGCGCCAGCACCCAGCTCCAGATTTGTGTGGTGGATAATGGAAAAAAAGCAGTGGTTTGCTTTTTTATGAAGCCCAGAGGCACAGACGGCCCTTAATAAATAGGCCCTCCTATTTTAAAAGGCATGTGTGAACTGTGGTTATCACGCCTCAGAGATCTGTTATATTTGCAGCGTGTGTGCCATTTTGGTGCAAAACTGCTTTCCGGTGTCATACAGCATCCTGGCAGAGGAGTGAGGGCCTGGCCGGCCTTGGTCTCTGCTTTATTGTTAACAAAATCCTTACACTTTCTAGAAGCATCCTCGCTGTAGGCACTGCTTCTTAGGGAAGGGATTGTCTGCTTCTGTCAGAAACCTGGTGGGTTTGGTTAATTGGCTGTAAGTGCCTGATTGGGGTAGCACTGGCTCCCTACAGACTGAGGGGAGGCATCAGCCCTCTCTCTGTTATTTGTGTCTGCACATCAGGACTGTTGTTTCCAGTTTATCAAGGCTCCCTGCTGGACTTGGGGTCAATTGTAATGATAGAGAATCTTACATCCACTATTGTGTATTGTGTTCTCGATTCTGAGCCCCCTGTGAGGAGTTATCGATCAGATAAGCATCTTGGCCCTCAAAGGTAAAAACAGCCCCTTAAAGAAAGAGCAGATCCTTTAGCCATCAAAAGGAACAACGTACAGAGACGTGCTATGGAATAGAACATTATGCTAAGTTAAGGGAACTGGACACAGAAGGCCACATATTGTGTCATCCTGTTTAGGGAATACCCAGAAAAGGCAAATCTATAGAGACAGAAAACTGATGACTGTTGCCAGCATTGGAAGTGGGGGTGACTGTCAGAGGGCACAGGTTTCCTTTTAGGCTAATGATAGTGTTCTGGAATTAGGAGGGGGTGATGCTTACATAACATCGTGAATGTACTTGTTCCACTGAATTATGTGCTTTTAAAAGGTTGCATTTTATGTTACTGCTAATAAAAACATACCAAGCAAATCAGTTTCACAACTGCTTTTCTCCCATAGGTATTTTGCAAATGAACCATTCGCTGACTTCCATCGCGTGGAAGGGTTGCAAGGGGTCTACATTGCTACTCTGATTAATGGTTCCATGAATGAGGAGAACATGAGATCAGTCATCACCTTTGACAAAGGGGGAACCTGGGAATTTCTTCAGGCTCCAGCCTTCACAGGATATGGAGAGAAAATCAATTGTGAGGTATCGATGCCTTAATCTCGTTTGGGTCTTCAATACAAATTTATCTGTTGGTCTACATGTGTAGTCCCCAAACTCTGCACCAAGGCACCTTGGGGTACCATGGACTATTTTAGACTTTTCAGGGGAACACTGTGATACTTGACATCTGTTGGTCACCATGAGAGTTGCTAGCTTGAGTTAGGTCACAGCATTAGCTGTAGATAAATGCTCTGTTTCCTCTGATGACATCATGTCTTTGTGAGGCTGGATTTTCCGGAGTCAATGTGATAAAAGGCAAGTGAGAAAATCAGGGTGGAACAGGAAATGATGGTGATGGTGTCCGATAAAATCCCAAAGTTTGAGACGTTGTGCCGTGCCCAATGGGTACCCCGTCCCATTGTTAATTGTGGCTACTTATGTGTAAAATAAAAATTTTGCTTCTTTACGATTGATATATATGCTATATTAAACTCACTAAGTTATTAGGCTATATTTATATTTGCTAACTAACTATATTAAAAACAAATGTTAGTGTAATGGCTTGAGGTTGCACTAAAAAACTCACAGCCCAGTTGTGCTGTGAACCTAGAAAGTTTGGGAATCTTGCCACAAGTTCTTATTTCTGTGAGATTTCTTTTAAAATCCCTCTCTGAATATGATTTAGAACTCTGGTTTTCCATCTGTGGCCTCATCTGGAAATCTCAGTACCAATGTGTATTAATTTGGTTCCTCTGGGTGTTCCCCACGCCTCAGTAGCTTGCTTTTCCCTCTGGATTTTTTACTCTACTCTTCTTTTACTTGAGCCATGTAGAATGTGTAGCAGCACTCATTTTTGGAGAAATGGTAACACGTTAGTTAGACAATCAACCTGGTCTTTTGAGTTTTATTTTTCTGGAGTTAAATATGTTGATTCTTCTGAATGCTGTGTCTGTGGCCCATGGGGAAATCCTTTAGGTGACTCTTGTCCCTGTATCTTCTCTATTTGGCAACCGTTTTCCACTCACCGTGTCAAATCTAACTTCGGAAAGAGGAAAGACGTAAGTTGATCTAAACAGATCTCCGGGTGCCCCTCCTTCACTCGGTGTGTCTCCTAGGTCTCAGGAGCTCTGCCTGAGCCTGCCGTGGATGCCAAGGGGGTCTGAGCCCTGGCCAGACAGAATCAGATTCTCCTGGGGTACCCCTATGAGTTCACTGCAACACCCAAGTCCCTTGGTGCAGAGTTTGGGAACTTAAAGATATTGTTAAAATACAGCTGCTTATTTATGTACTGTAGAACAATTAAGTCACTTTTTGTTTCTATTTTGTGCTGAAAGAAAAGGTTGGCAGATATTTCTTTGAGGGCCAACCTGATTTGACCAGGTTTTTATTTGCCAAACTGTGATGCTAGCAAGATAGATCTTGTTCCAGAGCTCCTTTGATTATAAAAAACATCTCGAGCATGTCGTAGTCTTTGCTGCTCCATAAATACACACACGTTTACCCTGCCTAGAACGATGGACAAGACTAAATAACATTTGATGACCACTTCTTGGTAGAGAGTCTCAGGTTCATATAGCAAAAGGCCTTATCTTGTGGACCTGTTAAAATCTGGACATAACAGAGATGGAAGCCACTTGGCATAGCTTGAAGTCTTGTGGTGCACACTGCAGACTTTGTGCTTTGTGCAAATGCAGACCACATAAAAAAAATTAATGTGAATCCTTATGGTGTTTATAGCGCACATATTGTACATCTGGGGGTTTATCAATGAGACTTTATAACTTCTGATTCTTGGTTTTTCTTTTGGCACAATTGCTGAAATCCTATTTGAAATACATCTCCACTGACTTAGAAAATATAGACCATGAAATCATTTCATTTCTCTGCTTCTGAGCCACATGAGAGCATCTCTAGCTAACATGGAGAGGAAGCTTTCCGAGCTACTTGAGTTGGCACTGATTTCTAATTGCTGTTCTCTGAGAGTCTCAGAAGGATTTTTAGCAGAGTTTTTCTCTTTTCTTCAACGAGAGGCATTGGTGTGGCACAGATAATCTTGCCTAGCTCTGGGGACGGAGGGATGGTGACTTGCGATCCCTTGGGGCCAGGTTTCTCTCCCCTTTGTCTAACTGCAGTGGCCTTGCAGAGGCCTCAGGATTTAGAGGGAGCTCCAGGTGTCATCTCCCCGTCTCACTGTCATGCTGACAGAGCCTGCCTCTTTTCTAAAGCTCTCCCAAGGCTGTTCCCTCCACCTGGCCCAGCGGCTTAGCCAGCTACTGAACCTGCAGCTGCGGAGAATGCCCATCCTGTCCAAGGAGTCAGCTCCTGGTCTCATCATTGCCACTGGTGAGTTGACTCTGCCTGATTTCACTTTAGGGTTAAGCCATTTGGTTAACCAGTGACCGACACCATCTCCTGCAGTAACTGCCGTTTGTGACTTTGAGACATCGCAGGTTGTTAGACACCATCAGCATTTCTAGTTGGGCCAAGTGATTATCTGGCATATTCTTGAAATTAAAAGTAATTATTCCTCTTGCATTTTAGGTTCAGTGGGAAAGAACTTGGCAAGCAAGACGAACGTCTACATCTCCAGCAGTGCCGGAGCCAGGTGGCGAGAGGTGAGGGCCCGCCTTTGATCGTGCTTGTATGACCGCATGGCAGCTCAGGGGACCACGTGGCCCATGTGGTGGCCAGTATGTCAAGGAACGCTATGAAATGAAGACCTGGAGCCACACAAGAGGCTGAGCTGCTGGTTACCTTGCCATGTGGGCTTGTGATTTGGCCAGAAATGTTACTTTGACTCCAAAACAGTTTTTTGCTACTGTGAATTTGACTGAGGCACTTCCAAGGGAAGTTCCCCATGGGCAGGGCAATGTCTGTTCTCCTTTTCTTTCTTTTTTTTTTAAAAAGATTTATTTATTTATACATACAAGCTGGGGTACAGGCCAGAGGTGTGGGGCGGCGAGAGGGCTCACCAGAGACAGAGTGGGGAGCAGAACAGGCAGATCAGAAATACACTGCTGAGGGGAGCAGCGGGTGAGGCAGGAGAGGTCTGCCGCACCATGTGGGATTCTCCCCGGCTGGGCGTCGAACTCGCATCGCTGCTGCCGACAGCGCCACAGCGCAGCGCTTAACCGCTGCGCCACCAGGGA
>PVIJ01017485.1:0-29241 GCA_004024925.1 Scalopus aquaticus | reverse complement strand
AGGGAGGGAGAGAGAGAGAGAAATAGAGAGAGAGAGAGAGAGAGAGAAAATAATGAGTATATTTAGAGAAAATTTCTTTGAAGGAATCGGCGGTGAGAGTGATGTTTTTAGGTTAAAACAGCGCCGGCTCCTCCTGCCTGGGTCTCCCTGCCGCCCCAGCCGGGGGAAGAAGGAGCTGAGGGCCCGGCCTCCCCCACCAGCGCACGGCCCTCCTCAGCTCCGTGTCCCAGCCGCAGCCGGAGCTGGCCCAGCACACAGAGGGGCGCTGGGCGCCGGCCCCGCGGGAGGAGGAACCGCAGGACCCGCCCCCACCGCGCCTCCTCACCCACGTGGCCCTGAAGCTGCCCTTCGCACGGGGCGCTTCTCCCACGCAGGGGGCACAGGGGTCGTGGGGTGCAGAGGAAGCCGAGGCTGCTGGCAGGGGTTTCGAGGACCGGGCTGACCCTGGCTGGGCACAGGGCGGGCCGGACGGCTGCAGCCGAGCTCTGCATAGACGCGGGCGCCTGCAGGGGCCTTCCCCAGCCTGCGGCCTCGCGGCTCCGCGCGCTCAGCCCCGCGCCTGGACGTGTGCAGAGCAGCTGTGGCTCCCTAAGCTCTCGCTGTTGGCCGCTCTTAGTCTGAGGCCTCCTTTCTAATTCGGCCACTAGGCGCAGAGAATCGATGGCGTCTCACTGCTCACTCGGCTTGTCAGAGGGGAAACGGCATCAGAAGTGCCCGCTGGGGCCTTCTCCCACCGCCCAAAACAAAGATTCTGCTTCAGGTGCTTTCAATATCTGGAATCTTAATAACGTTTGTATAATTCTTTGCAAAAGGAAGTTTAGTAGATAATCTCATTTGACTCTCAGAATAACTCTTTGCTGCAGGAAGAGAGGAGTTATTGTTTCCACTGTGCTAATCAATCAATCAACCAGCAAAAGCTGCATATTCTGTGCTCATCACCAAGAGCGCCTTGGCCAGCAGCCTCAGGGAGGGCCAGTGGGCAGTGGTGGGGACTCTGGGGCCTTGGGGCCGGGTGCTATGGGGACACCTGGAGGGGGAGCCTTGATGTCTGAATCTGTACAGTGCTGTGAACCAGTGTTATCCAAATGTGTGTGCGTGTGTGTTGCACACGATATGTAAATGTATATACATAAAACAACTCATCATTAGTCTTAAGATATACGTCTTCAATTCCAGAGAAGAAGTCTTTTTTTTTAAAGATTTATGTATTTATACATACAAGCTGGGGTACAGGCCAGAGGCGTGGGGCGGCAAGAGGGTTCACCAGAGACAGAGTGGGGGGCAGAACAGGCATATCAGAAACACACTGCTGAGGAGAGCAGCGGGCGAGGCAGGAGAGGTCTGCCGCACCATGTGGGATTCTCCCCAGCCGGGCGTCGAACTCGCATGGCCGCTGCCGACAGCTCCACAGCGCAGAGCTGAACTGCTGTGCCACCAGGGAGGCCCGAGAAGAAGTCTTTTTTTAAAAAAAGATGTATTTATTTATGCACACAAGAGCTGGGGTGCAGGCCAGAGGTGTGGGGCAGTGAGAGTGTACCAGAGACAGAGTGGGGAGCAGAACAGGCGGATCCACTGAAACCCACTGCTGAGGGGAGCAGCGGGGAGACAGCAGAGGCCTGCTGCGCCCTGTGGGAAGCTCCCCGGCCGGGGATTGAACTTGTGCTGCAGTGGCTGCGGACAGCTCCACAGTGCTGAGACTTAACCTTGTGCCCCCAGGGAGGCCCAGAGAAGAGGTCTTAATGAACGGATATATTTAATATATTTAGGCAGTAATGAAAAAAGTCCGATTTATGCAGGTAAATTTTGCCAACAATGAAATGCCTCCTCCTCAGTGTACAGTTCTGTGAGTTTTGAGAAGACGCGTGAGGCTGTTGCCACACAGCCCAGAGACAGAGACTCATCTCCTGAGCCTCCTTGTGTCCCTCGGGGGCTGACACGTCCTCGAAGCCACGTTCCCAGTGACCACAGATTTGTCTCCTGACACGTGAGGCCGCTCTCCACGTAGAGCCGTGCGGTGTGTGGGTCTGGCACCAGCACAGGTGGCCCTCAGCTGCCCCTCTTTGCTGCTGGCCAGCGGGCTCCAGCCCCTGTCCCCTTGTCCGTGCGGGATGTCTGTGCAACTTCTCCTTTTGCTTGTCTCTCAGTAGAGCCGCTGCAATATCCTACGCAGTTTGTGTCTTCTCAGCTCTCTTGGGAGTAGGGAAAGTTTGTGTTTGTCTTCAAAAGACACTGCCCGGCTCTTCCAGAGGGTTCCCACCGGTGACGCAGAGTCACCCCACAGCAGTGTCAAAACTCACGTCAACCTTATAACCTCAACTGCAATGCGTGAGAAGCATAGCAATATCTCGTTAAGAATTTCTCATTAAGGGGCCTCCCTGGTGGCACAACGGGTTGAGTCTCAGCCCTATGAAGCTGTCTGCAGCCCCTGCAGTGAGAGTTCGATCCCCAGCCAGGGAGCGTCCCACAGGGCGCGGCAGACCCCTCCTGTCTCCCCGCTGCTCCCCTCAGCAGTGTGTTTCAGTGGATCTGCCTGTTCTGCTCCCTACTCGGTCTTGGGAATCTTCTCAACTCCTGCACCACTGGCCTGCACCCCAGCTTGTATGCATAAATAAATAAATCTTTACAAAAATTTTCTCTTTAAGAATAAAATGTGCTTTACCTTACTGTTTAGTCAATTTCTATCACTCCTACTATTTAATTGACTTTATTACCAGTTTTAAACCTTTCATTTTGAATATTGAATTACACAAACCTTGCAAAAATAATATATCCCACATTCTATTTCCCTGAATGAGAACATCTTAAATAACCTGAGTGCAATTATCAGAACCAGGAAATGAACACTGACACGATACATCTTGACGACTAAAGGCCTTGTTTGAATTTCACCAGTTTTCCTGCTAATTTCCTTTACCCGCTGCCGCCTCTCGCCAGGGTCCTTGTTCCATTCGCTCGGCATTTCTCCTTAATGTCCAGGATTCTTTTCTGTTCTTTCACAACACAGTCATCTTTAAAGGCCACTGGCCATTTATTTTTGTCTTTTGACTTCAGGATTTGTTTGATGTGTTTTCCCTAGTGATTGCACTGAGACAAAGGTTCGCTGCTAATGAAAATGCTGAAAGTGATCATTATCCTTTTTGCATTTTAATAACTATCTTGGGGTTCACAGAGGTGTCATTTGTTTTTCCCTAATGATCTATGAATTGTGTTTTTTATGTCTAAAGATGATCATTTCTCCATGGGATTGTTTTTGTGCCTTTGCTGAAATTTGTTCGCGACTGGCTCAGGGTTACGTCCAGGCTCATGTAGGTGCCAGTCCACACGCAGGGTCAAGGCTTGATGATTCACCTTGAATTCAGGGAGTATGAGGTCTCCAGTTTTGTTTCTAGTTTAAATTATTTTCTTATTTCATTTTCATTTTTATATGCATTAAGGAGGTCAGTTTGGGGAGACTGTCACTTGTACTACTTGCACTGAGGTAATGTGGGTTCGCAGCACTTATTTGATGTATATGATCTGGAGATCATCCGGCCATTGTCTTCCAATCCATGAACTTAGTATACCTCTGCCCTTAAGCCTTTTTGGAGCTATCTCAATTTTTTGTAATATGTCTCACACATAGATCTTTCCCATAGATTATTAGCTTTATGGATAACTAATGATTTTTGTGCTATTACAAATGCTGCTTTTAACTTCAGCTTTTATTGTTCATCACTAATAGACAGGAACCCAAATGTATTTTGATTTTACACTCTATGACATTGTTAAACTAAATTATAAATTTTATTAATTTCTTGATGGTTCTTTGCAATTTTTTTTACATAGTTAATTTAAAAATAGAGAAATCTCTCTCTCTCTCTCTCTCTCTCTCTCTCTCTCTCTCTCTCTCTCTCTGTTACTATTCCCTTTTCTGCACCTTCCGCACTGGAGATGAGCTCACGACAAAGTGAATGTGAAGGGCGAGAAGGGGAATCTGCTTTAGCCTGACCCCAGGGGACAGGAGACTTCTGCCAGGTGCCTGAGGCTGGCGCTGGGTGTTCACGGAGGCAAACGCCTCATCAGCTGGAGGCCCCTTAACTTCTGGTTTGCTCAGGGATTTTATTCTGAGTGGACGTTGCCTCTGCACATGTGTCCACACGGCACCTTGCTTTAGCTGGCTGATACCAGGAATTACACTGACTTTTTGGCACATGTGAAACAGACTTTGCACTCACAGAACAAAGCCCATTCCATCTCGGGACACCGAAGCTTTCATATACTGGTAGATTTTATCTGCTACTATTTTGTGGAGACTTTCTGTGTCTCTGCTGGAGAAGGGTCCTGGAGGGTGAGCTCTTGTGCTCTTGTCTGCATTTGGCATCAGGCTGTTCCGACTCCAAAACACGAGGATGGGTTTGCTTCTCTTCATTTTCTGGAAGAGCTGCTTTTTAGAATCCCTGTTTTAGAACCCCCTTCTCACCAGCCCGCTTTGTCCTATCGCTCCCTAAGCGCCTGTTCGTCCCGGCTCTCCCGTCCGCCTCTGCTCCCCGGTCCCGCCTTGCTTGCTGCTGAGCGCGAGGCTGGTGGGCGGGGGGCTTCGCCAAGGCCCACGCGGACTCAGGCCCCCAGGTCACCCGACCGCGTCGCAGAGGGTGGGGACAGGGTCCCTCAGGGATCGCTCCTCCTTCTCAAGCCCCCCAAGCTCTTGGGGGGTGCCTTTTGTATAACACCGTCACCCCTTCCTCCACACCAGTCTCTCCAGCCTCCAGCCCAGCTCCCCGTTTTCTGGGGAGCCCCTGGTGGATGCATACAGAAAACCCTGAGAGCGCACGCCCCAGGGGCCCCACACACTCCGTGAGCCCATCCAGGGGCCGAGCGCTTGTGTCCCCTCAACATTCATTAACAGGCATCCGAGCCCAGGGCGGCCACGCTGAGAGGCGAGTCTTGGGAGGTGAGGAGGCCATAAGGGGGGCTTATCGGGGGAGCTGGCGCCTGACCCAGGCACTCCCAGGAGGCCCCTCGCCACTGGGCTGTGCGAGGGCGCCGCCGAACAGCCCCGCCAGCCCCGCCTGAGCCTGACCCAGGGCGCCGGGCCCCGGAGCCATTTCTGAGCCGTCTGCTCCCCGGGGCCACGCCGCTCCCACTCCCGCCTCTGCGAGCATTTCGGCTCCACCCTTGGGGCCATTTGGGTGACCCCGGCAGCGGGGCCCAGCTCGGCGCAGGCGCGCTCGCCTCACGCCCCATCGCAGCCCCAGCCGACCCCAGCCAAAGCGCCTTTCCTGGGGTCCCTTGACCTTTAAGAAGCTATGATTTTGTCTTTTTTTTTTTCTTTTCTATTTTTCTGTACGCTTTCCAGCTAATCCTAACTAGGAACTGATTCACTTTTTTTTTTTTTTTTGAGGCTATCCAGTACAAAATTGGGGAAATAAAAAGACTTTTGTTTACTTACATATTAATGAATTTAAGCTTATAGAGATGGCTGGATAATCTTGTCACCTTTAACGTATTATCAGTATCTGCTTATGTTCCCTTACTGTCTAACCAAGCCGCTGCAGGTGCACGGAACACACGTTAAAACTCTCCCTGGGGGCGCAGCACTATGAAGCTGTCTGCAGCCACCACAGCGCGAGTTCGATCCCCGGCCAGGGAGCTTCCCACAGGGCGCAGCAGACCCCTCCTGTCTCCCCGCTGCTCCCCTCGGCAATGGATCTCAGTAGATCCGCCTTTTCTGCTCCCCACCTCTGTCTCTGGGGAATCTTCTCACATACACACACCCACGTCTCTGGCCTGCACCCCCGTTCTTGTATGCATAAATAAATAAAAGTAAATCTTAAAAAAGAACAAAACTGCCAGCGCAGAGAGAGGAGGGCGCAGATCTGATCCCAGCCCCTGGCGTTAGGGGACTTGCACCGAAGCCTGTGAGTCCTTCCAGGCCCCACTATTAAGACAACAAAGCCCCGAATTTCCACTGAGTAACGGTTCTTGAGATTTCCCAGGAAATGGTCTATCAGCAGAGAGGCCCCAAAGCTCCCCTTTATAAAGTCTTACATGTCTTAATTTCAACACCTCTCCTAATAGCTGCCTTCTGGGAATAATCTTTTTATCGCAGATAAGCTCTTCCCACGTGTGACTCGGTTGTTGTAATCGCGAGTTTCCTCTCACAGCAATCGCGCTGTCTCTGAATCAGCGGTCGGAGCCCGGATTTCCCTGTGCTCCGCGTTCCCCGCCTGATGCGGAGGTGGGGGCCAGGCCCGGCTGGTCAGAGAGGGCAGTCAGCCACTCTCCCTTCTGAGTCTAAGATTTCCTGCCCCTTGTCATAAGTGAAACCATTCGAGATTTTTCTCTTTCTTTCTGGCTTGTTTCGCTGAGTCTGATCCCCTCTAATTCCATCCATGTCGCTGCAAATTGCATGTGTTTATCTCTTTGAATGCTGACTAGTATCCCATTGTGTGTATGTCCCACATCTTCTTGATCCAGGCATCTGTCTTTGGGCATCTGGGTTGCTCCACGCCTTTGCTATTGTGAACAGGGCCGCAATCCTTGAAACACCCCACTGCTGCTCGTATCTCGGGAGCAGAGCCCGCCAGGGCCCGCGACAGAGGGATTAGCTGTAATTGCTGACTTCTTTGGAGTCCATTAAACCAAGCGGCAGCGCCCAGCGGCGGCGGTGGGGAGCTGCTGGCAGGCAGCGGGGGTCCTCCTGGGCAGGACGGAGCCGTGTGGGAGCAACAGGAACAGCTCATGGAGAAAAATTACCATTTTATATTTATGACTTTGGCGAGCTTAAGTGCCAGAGGAATAGACTCTCTATGCCTTAAAGAGCAATTCCCCCACAATTTAACTCTGCGGCTGGGTAAACTATTTTTAGGACTGTCTCGTGGACTTTTAAAGGCACACACCATCCCATTTTCAAAGCTATTTTAGTGGTTTGTCAAAATGGTATAAATAACAAATCTCTTCAGATGAGAGAAATATGGGACAGACTGTAATTTGTATTCTTGGGTGAAAGAAAAAAAAACTCCCAGGATTTTTGCACCCGTATTTTCCATCGCTACGCGCAGGCTCCGTCTTTGACAGGACGCTCACCCCCAGTCTAGCGTCGCTCACTGCATGCTCAGAGAATAGGATTTTCATAGTGCCAGGACTCGGAAGAGAGCGCAGCCCTTATCGTGGGCAGAGACCCGGGCACCGGGGAGCATCTTCCACGGACACACACCAGGTCAGCGCTCAGCCGCCAAGGGGGGGGCGATACGCTCCCAGCTCCCCCCCCTGGCCCCAGGATTCCCTTCACCAGAAATGAGGCAAAGAATTTGCGTTTTTGTATTTCCTCTGTTCAACTGGACAGAGTAGCAAGAGCTACTTTGGGGTACACTTACCAAAATGACACATTTATTTTTTTAAGATTTATTTTTACTTATGCATCCAAGAACTGGGGTGCAGGCCAGAGGTGGGGGGGTTGTGAGGGCTCCCCAGATTTATTTATTTATTCATAAAAGCTGGGTGCAGGCCAGAGGTGTGGGGTGGTGAGAGGACTCCCCAGAGACAGAGCGGGGAGCAGAACAGGCGGATCCACTGAAACCCACTGCTGAGGGGGGCAGGTGGGTCAGCTCCCTGCTGGGTTTGGAGCTCAGGCTGCAATGGCTGGGGGAGCCCCTGCACTACCCGGGAGGCCCCAAAATGACACATTTATGAAAGGATGAACTAAGGACCCAGGGCAACTTGCGTCCTGTGTCAGCTGCAGGGGCCACTGGCTGTCCAGGGTTTATGTCCTGCTCAGGCGGGCCATGCCGCAGGAGTTACTGCTGCCTCTCATATCTCACCAGCTGAGCTCCTTTCCCTGTGAGCTAATTGCGTTAGGTCCATCATAATGAGGAATTAAGCCAAAGTGGAAGTTTTCTCATTTTTCTTTAAGCCTTAGAAGACCTGTGGCCTTTAAAAAATGTGTTCAAGGGGCCTCCCTGGTGGCGCAACCGGTTAAGCGTGGCGCTGTGGAGCTCTCGGCAGCTGCTGCACGAGTTCGATGCCCGGCCAGGGAGCTCCCCACAGGGCGCAGCAGACCCCTCCTGCCTCCCGCTGCTCCCCTCAGCAGTGTGTTTCAGTGGCTCCACCTGTGCTGCTCCCCACTCTGTCTCTGGTGAACCCTCTCACTGCCCCACACCTCTGGCCTGCACCCCAGCTTGGATGCATAAATAAATAAATATCTTAAAAATGTATGCAAATAAATAAATTCACGAGTGAGCAGAACTAATGTGGGTTTGAAGGACTGTGTGAGAGATGAATTCTTCGCTCTTTCTTGGCATAAATGGTCTGAAGTTTTAGTGTTGCCCGTTAACCCCTAGCTCCTCTGGGGTGCTGCTGGGCTGCTGGCTCTGAGCACCTCTCCCGGGCTTGAAGGAGACTTGTGCATAGTGCTGGGCCAGAAACGCACACTCAGGCCGGACAGCGGGGCCAAAACCCCCGCTCTGCTGCGTGCGGCTTCTGTGCAAGTGGCCCTGGGGCTTGGCCAAATTGGAAACGAAGCACATTTGAGTATTCTGCCGTGAACTTCTTGAAATTTGGGCCTTATTTATCTTTGCATTTTTAGTGCTTAACATTATAACTAGTACATAATTAGAACTCAAGGATGTTTGCTAAATAAATGAATTAAGGGATGAATGGTGAATGGCTGAAGAATAAACCTTTAATTTGATTGCGTGAAGGCACGAGGAGAACTGAATGTGAAGAAGTTTAATTATCGAATCATTGGGGACATTAATTTGAAAAATACAGATACTGGTAGGAGAGGTGGTATTATCTTCTCGTGCTGAATGGGCTTGAAATTATGCATTAAAGGGTTTATTTACTTGCTAGTTAGTACTTTACTTCTTGG
Source organism: Scalopus aquaticus (assembly GCA_004024925.1). Lineage (NCBI taxonomy): Eukaryota > Metazoa > Chordata > Mammalia > Eulipotyphla > Talpidae > Scalopus > Scalopus aquaticus. The sequence continues at coordinate 20,393 of PVIJ01017485.1, read as the reverse complement.
AAAAAAGACACATTCGAATGTATGTAGTATTACATAAGGTACTTTGCAACAAAATCTCAACTTTTTATATTTAAAAGTAAAGACATACTCTCTCCAGCACAGTTTGTCCCTGGGGTTCCTCCAGAAGGCCTCCCCGGGCACGGGCAGATGGCAAGTGTTTGAACACAGGGTAGGGCTGCGTGTCTTCTCGTGTGATCTATTTTACACCAATGGTTGGAAAAGTCCACATTGTCTTTCTACAGTAAAAATCAAAACAACTGTATAATTGTTTTTTGTTTTTTTAAAAAGATTTATTTATTTATGCATATAAACTGGGGTACAGGCCAGAGATGTGGGGCGGCAAGGGTTCACCAGAGACAGAGCTCACCAGAGACAGAGTGGGGGGCAGAACAGGTGGAGCCACTGAAACACACTGCTAAGGGGAGCAGTGGGGAGGCAGGAGAGGTCTGCTGTGCCCTGTGGGAAGCTCCCCGGCTGGGCTTTGAACTCATATCGTCACTGCTGACAGCTCAACTGCTGTTGCAGCTTAACCGCTACACCACAAGGGAGCCCCTATAATTGTTTTTTTTTGAGATGTATTTGTTTATGCATACAAGCTGGGGTGCAGGCCAGAGGTGCAGGGCAGTGAGAGAGTTCACCAGAGACAGAGTGGGGAGAGAACAGGCGGATCCACTGAAGTACACTGCTGAGGAGAACAGCGGGGAGACAGGAGAGGTCTGCTGCGCCCTGTGGGAAGCTCCCTGGCCGGGGATTGAACTCGTGCTGCAGTGGCTGTGGACCGCTTCATAGAGCTGCATTTAACCCATTGTGCCACCAGGGAGGCCCAACAACTGTGTAATTGTTTGGTCAAAAGATAGAACTTCAAATAAATTGAGATGAGACCGTGTTTGGGTTCAGAGGTTAAAGACATCGAGGAAATTCTTGTCCTTCTCCTGCCCCGAGTGGCTTCCCGGGGGTGGAAGAGAAACACTAGAGAAGGCGGGCCCCCAAGTTGGCTTCGAGCCTTGCTCCCCCTCTTGAAGTGCGGACAGGCGTGAATGGCCTGCCCTGTCCGAGTTAAACTGCCCCCACAGAAGGAGTCAGAATGCAGCTCGCCGCAGGGCGTCAGCACACACCCTGCACATCCTTAGGCCAGCGACGTCACATGTCCACACTTTTCAGTAACAGCTGAAAGTCCAATTGAACATCAAACCAACTGTCATTTTCCTTTCTCCTTAGGCCCAGGCATGTGCGTTAGAGAATGGCAGTGGCTTCATAGAGAAGGGCCTGGAGAGGCCTGATTTTGTCTTGTCCGCTATGGGCAAGCCCGGCTAGTGACGTCATTGACATACGTGGCGCATGGAGCTTCGTGTGCTGGACGTCATCAGCTGCCTCTGCGGAACTGAGGAGGCGTGGCTGAGCAGGAAGGACACGCAAGGGTTCTGGCGTTACATTGTTCTTCCGGAATGTTTAAACACACGTGCAGGAGTCCCTGGCAAACCAGCCATTCCTGGTGAATCGTTAAACTTCAGTGACATAGCAACGAGAGAGGTTCAATATGAACATTGATTTGACTTTCAGCCCATGCAGCCATGCCTGTGTTCTCAGACAATAGTGCTTGTTTCTCTGGGCGACTTTGACATTTTCTTGGTCCCTCTTATGGCCCCTTCCTTTCCCTCTTCCCTGCTGGTAACTGCTATTTTGTTCTCAGAGTCTAAAAATATGTTGTTCGTCTGTCCTGTTCATTCATCTTGTTTCTCTACCACATATGAGCAAAATTATATGGAACCTGCCTTTCTCCACATCACATATGCCAGGAAATGAGACACTGCCCCAAACATGTTGTCGTCAGAGGCAGGAGCTCATCTTTTTCATGGCTGAGTAGTATTCCATTGTGTGTACTCTGGCCGTTTTCTAGTTCTAATTTCTGGATATCAGAAAGGAAACAAGGACATAAGTTTTAAAAGTCACAAATGGTCTGCTGCTAAATAGTGTCTTTGATTACAGTTATGCATGTAACTTTATAATTCCCCAAATAAGAAAAAGCCACACATCTCCTCAAACTTTTAAATTATGCTAATATGAAATCAGAGACCAGGTGGCGAACATCCACCCCAAAACCTCTCGGTTCTGTGGAGGGGAAGCTGGAACAGGAGGTCTGTGTCCTTGGTGTCCTGTGCTTTATGAGCAGCCCTTTCACCAACTTGGACTAAATCACACATAGTCCAGGGAAAAATACCAGGGCACCAATTTTCACTATTCTATTCAAAAGTCCTGTTTCTAGCTTTGAAATTAGCAAAATCCTTCCAAGCAATTGTTGCCCAATTTAATGCCCTTGCAGCGAATGTCTCCAAATTCATCCAAGTCCAAAATAAAATTTCATAAAATACATTTTAAGGTATTCAAAACTACAAAAATTTCCTTCCACTCTGTATCAGTATATAGCAATTTCATATTCACCTTGGGACTGTCTGAAACGTTTAACTATTGGATAAAATGGTGACAAGAGAGAAGAGCCCCGTCTCCACAATCTAAATCTCCTCAGGTGTGACGCAGACAAGGTGCAGCTGTGGATCTGTGGATCGCTTGTGTAACTTTCGGTTTTAAGCGCGTTCCGGCTCCCACGCCCAGCAAGCTCCAGGGACCTGAGCCTTTTCCGAGGCACAGTCTCTGCTCAGGTGCTGTGGCCACAGAGGGACGCTTCTGCAGCTTTTAGTTAACTCCTGGGATTTTTCTTTCAAAAAGTGCATTGCCGTAGGAGTCGCAATTACCAGCTATTTTGGCTCCCTCGTTTGCTCCTGCATTTGTCTGTCCTAGAAGAAGAACAACTATTCCGGGGAAGGGCAATGCTCGGTTCTGGCGGCTCAGCCCGAGCCCCGCCCTCGTGGCGAGCAGGTCCTGGAGAAAGGGAAGGCGACGGCAGGCGGGCCCCACGCGGCTCTTTCTGCAGCGATTTCAAGGCATTTACCTTTGACTCAGGTCTACTCTGTTCTTAGCTCAAAATATCATCTCTGAGGAACAGCTCGGAAAAGTTTCTTCTCTGTAGCTGAAGATTTTTGATGAAAGATAAATGTGGAAACTCTTCAGAAAAGGTGACAGACCCGTGACCCTTTTCTGTCGAACAGCGAGCTGAAACCCTGCCCGAGAGAGTCCAGGGTTTCTGATTTGTTCTTTTCTCCACTGGAGTTTTCTCTTCCTTACCCAGCGCCCCCCACAGAGTATTCAAACCCCTGTCGACCGAGGCTTCCTCCCTAGCGACAGCCACACATCCCTGCAAGTTCCCCACAGCCTCGCGAAGGCTCTGCTTGCCCACGACGCTCAAGTCCAGCAGCCTCATCCGAGTTTCTGAGTCACTGATTTTTTTTCAAATCCCCTTCCTTGGGTCCTTACTGCAGCCAACATTTTGAATCATTGGTCCCATCTTCATCTAAAGGATTCCTTAAGAGTCACTGTCCAGGGCCTCCCTAGTGGCGCAATGAGTCAAGCGCAGCGCTGAAGAGCTGCTGTTGCCCGTGGCGCGAGTTCGATCCCCGGCCAGGGAGCTTCCCACAGGGTGCAACAGACCTCTCCTGTCTCCCTGCTGCTCCCCTCAGCAGTGTGCTTCAGTCCATCTGCCTGTTCTGCTCCCCTCTCTGTCTCTGGTGAACCCTCTCGCCGCCCCACACCTATTGTCTGTACCCCAGCATTGTATGCAATAATAGCTAAATCTTAAAATAAAAGTCACTGTCCACTTGTCCTTAAATAAAATCACAGGGGGGTTACAAGGGGCATACACAAAAATGATAGACGTAGGAAAATATACTTGCTCAAAATTTTCTGGGTTTCTTCCACTTGTTGGGTGTAATTTCTTAAAGGATTTGTTCGTTTTAGTTTTTATTTTTATAAATTTTATATTCATAAATTTACTCTTTCTTGCTATAAGTCACTTTGCTAATTTCTATCACCTAATTTAGAGACATTTAAGTTCTTCCAAAGAACGGGAGTAGTAAAATGCGAACAATCAGCTCAAAAGTCTCAACCCCCCACCACAGATGTCGGGGTCATCCCAGGCCGAAGCGCCACACCCCGCGGAAGCGTGAAGACCCGTCCGCCCCCCGCTCAGCCCTGGCGATCTCGTTTGTGCTAGAGATACCTTATCAGATAGCTTTACAAACAAGAAATCAAAATGCCTTCACATACTTTACTAAAATCCGGAATTATAAATTTTGATAGTAGTTTTATGACTATATAGGTCACATAATTTACCTGTCACCATTAGAAGCATGGGGTTCGATATTTTCGGTATGTTCACAGACTGTGCCTTCGCCTCTCCCAAGTTTGGGACACCTGCTGCAGCCCCCAAGCGCCCGCGGCGCGCCCAGGAACAGCGGCGCCGCCCATGTGTTTGTCCCTGTGGGGTTAACTGACCCCTTTGGAAGCTAGTCAAGAAGTCAAATAACCAAGACCGAGGGCCTGGAGTAGAACCTCCAGCTCAGCTCGACGGCTGTTCCTCGGGCCCCTCCCTCCCCAGTCAGACGAGGCTCCTCTGGGGCTGTGGCTGCGAAGTGTCCCCTCGGTCCCCTTTAGCCGTTCCTCACGGACAGACACTCGGGTGAGCTGCGCTTCCGCGGGCTGGGGCTGGGGGCTGGGGCTACGGTCAATTCTTTTAAATCAGTAAATACTTACAGAAAAATGCATAGCCACAAATACCCGCATATGTGCAGTATCCTTCAAATACTTCAAATATTCAAAGAGATTTTTAAAAGAATCAGAATTCAATTTCAGAAGCTGGAGGAGCTGCAAGATATAAATGAAGAAAAGAGAAAGAAAATAATGAAAAATAGCAGAGGCAAATTAACCAGAAATCCAATGTGTTCATTAAAACATAAATGCAGTTTCTGCTTCTCTGTAAGAAATTAATTCTTAAGTAGAGGCAGCACTGGCCATCTCAATCCAAAAAAATAATAAAGTGGAAATATAATTTCATGTGATTTTTTTTCCTTTTTTTTTTTTAAAGATTTATTTATACAAGCTGGGGTACAGTACAGAGGCGTGGGGCGGCGAGAGGGTCCACCAGAGAAAGAGTGGGGAGCAGAACAGGCAGATCAGAAATACACTGCTGAGGGGAGCAGCGGGCGAGGCAGGAGAGGTCTGCCGCACCATGTGGGACTCTCCCCAGCCGGGAGTCGAACTCGCATCGCTGCTGCCGACAGCTCCGCAGCGCAGCGCTCAACCGCTGCGCCACCAGGGAGGCCCAATTTCATGTGATTTTAACTGAGAAAGACAACTGAGATTTAGAAGAGAGTTTTGATATGTTTGATATGTTGATCAGTTTCCTTCAAGCATGTCTGAAAAGCTGGGTGAACTGGATGATTTTCAAGACAAAAACATAACCTAACCAGTGACTGCATCGTCCTCTAAGTGACTGCATCAATCAGCTTGTGAGAAATTCAGAAGGTCTCAACAAACAACCTGTCCTCTTCAGTTTCACAAGTGGATTCTATCAAAACTTCAAGGAACATTTAACCCCAAACTCGTTTTAAGTAGCAAATATAACACTTCCATAAAATGCTGAAAGATGATATAAAAGGAAGCTGCAGACTATTAAAAGAATAAATCACTAAGACTGAGTTTCCCCCCAGGAATTCAAGGATGATTCGGTGTATTTGAAAATCTAGTAAAAATTCTACTTTCTTCAAGGACCCAGAGACAGGTGGTTATGATTTCTCAACCTTATGAAAGAACCCTTAATGAAAATTTACTTTCTTAGTTTGTTTGTCAAAACAAAATTTGGGAAACAAAGTCATTTTCATTAAATGAGGTATGAACTTATATCCTTCAATCAGTTTCAGTGTTGTACACCATAGTTACCTCAATAAAAAAAAATACAGTTTAAAAGTATAATTTAAAAAATTCTGACAAAGCAAAAATAATTTAATGCCATACTATAAACCACACTTACCCAAATTTAGAAGATGCTCATTAACTCAGCTGCCCCACTTCCAAATGTCCAGCCAGTTCACCCTTGTTTGTATAGAGAAAGATGCATCAGAGAATTTTACTGTCATTAAAAACAAGCTGGGAATTATTTCAAAATCCATCAGGGATGCACCTTATACAATGGTTTGTATGTAGCAGAATTCTTGGCAACACCCAGAAGAATGAAATAAATCTCTATGTTGTTAATAAATGGGTGTAGCAAGAATTCTCTTACAAAACTATTAGAGAACATGAGCATCAAATTAAGTATAAAAATTAATATGAATCGGCCTCCCTGGTGGCACAACAGGTTAAACGCGGCACTCTGCAGCTGGCCATGAGCCACCGCAGTGTGGGTTTGATCCCCGGCCAGAGAGATTCCCACAGGGCGCAGCAGACCTCTCCTGCCTCGCCCGCTGCTCCCTTCAGCAGTGGAGTTCAGTCGATCTGCCTGTTCTGCTCCCCACTCTGTCTCTGGTGAACCCTCTCACCACCCCACACCTCTGGTCTGTACCCCAGCTTATATGCATAAATAAATAAATCTTTAAAAAAATGAATATGAATCAATACAAATCAATTTTTTCTGAGGCTACACAAGAATCTTAAAATATTTGCCTGAAATTATAAATATAAGAAAGTTAGTTTTAAACACATAAACGGCATGACTTATTTTCTCCTTGTGCATGAATTTGTTTGAATACACATACATACTAGATATAGCATAGTGCATATACCATGTTTCACATATGCATGAAAACTGACCTGAGTGGCTTATTTATTAATGCTCAAATGTGTTAGGGAATCTGAGAAATAGATTAGGTATGCGTGTTACTGAGAAAATAATCCAGATGAATGTAAAGGCCATTATCACATATTCTTAAAACTCATAAAGGATATTTGTATAATCTAGCAACAAATATGAAATGAAAAATTTTATGTCTGATGCATGGTTTACAAAACAGCTAAAATTGTGCACAGTTATTCCCACATCTAGCATCTGTAGCAATAAAGCATTTAATAGAAATGAATAACTTGTTAATTTAGTAGGATTGAATCAGACACGGAATAACCTCTATGCATCACCGCAGCCTTCTGCCTCGGAAATCTTTCATTTTCCCGAGCGCGAATTTGTCCCCATCAGCAAGAGGGACACCATGTGCTGAGAGTCTCACTAGGTGCTGCCATCCGGGGACTAGCCAAATCCCTCTGGCTTTCTGTCGGTGTCAAGAACCTTGTAGGCCAATATCTGTGTCCTCCCCTGGATAATAATGCCATATTTAAATGCATTTATAATTTCTTGTGAGAATTAGAAAAACGAGCTTGCAGCATAAGTGTCAAGCGTCACTAGCAATTCCTTTACACAATCCTGCTCTCACCTCCCACTTCTTTCTGCATAGCTGTTCTGCACCGAAATCCTTGGATGTGGGTTATGAAGTTTCGTGTAAAGTGTGTGTGCACATATTTCAGGGAAGCAGCTCTGAGTAAGTCATAGTCCTGATAGACACCCCCCCTCACCGAATCACATCCCCTGATTCCTCATTCTGTTACCACATGGGTTTCCCAGTCTCCCCCGAGGAGGCAGAGGTCCCTCTCTGCTTTTTGAGTCTGTACTTGCTTTGAGAAATAGACGGTGCAACTTCTGGGGCTCTGAAGCTCACAGCTGCCCTCTTGGGCCACCCCCTCACAAAGAGAGCCCGTCTGTCCCCTGGAGGCTGAGCAGTCACAGGCGGGCAGCTTCACTACGTGACCAAGAGAGTGGATAGCCAGCCTAGCGTGAGGACACCTGAGACCAACCCAGATGAGCCCCTGCTTCCGTCTGACGTTTCCTGAAGGCAGCACGGGATGGCACGGGGGGAGCAACTCACAGGGAGTATTTTACTGTTTTTTAATATTTATTTATTTATGCATGCAAAAGCTGGGGTACAGGCCAGAGGTGTGGGGTGGTGAGAGGATTCACTAGAGACAGAGTGTGGAGCAGAACAGGCGGATCCATTGACGTACACTGCTGAGGGGAGCTGCAGGGAGACAGGAGAGGTCTGCTGCGCCCTGTGGGAAGCTCCCTGGCTGGGGATCGAACTCGCGCTGCAGTGGCTGCGACAGCTTCATAGGCTGAGACTCAACCCCTGCGCCACCAGGGAGGCCCGGTAGTATTTAGATATACAATAGAACTTTGATGTGTGCGTTACTGGTCATACCATGTATATGTTCTTGTTTTTTGGCATGTCAGTGGGCATTTAGTAGTAAATAATGTTTTTCATAGTCTTGCCTACCGTTTTATCAGATGCGTATTTAAGAGTTTTAGTGAGGGAAAACTTACATATATGAAACTTACCCATTATAAGTATAGAATGAAATGATTTGGGTAAAATTATAGACTCGTGCAAACATGACACAATTAAGTTTTAGGACATTCCACCACCTGGAAAATTCCCTGAAACCCGTTTGCGGTTACTGTCTGCCCCGGGCCAGGTGGAAGCCAGCTGATGTGCTGCCTCGCTCTACAAATGTGCATTTTCTGTCTAGCTCGTACCCTTTGATTCAGATACTCTAATCATATGACCTTTTCTATCTCATTTCTATCGCTTTCCCTTGTCATAATGTTTTGAGGTTGGCCCCTGTTGTAACATACATTGATAGATTTTTATATTGCAAAAATGTCTTTTTATAACATTTATATGTGATTTTTTGTTTACCCGCTACTAGTGGGTAGACACTGAGATGACCCCAGTTTGGGGTCATCGTGGATTACTCTGTGCATTCTCTGGGAAGACAGGTGCTGCATTTCCCTTGGGTAGATTCCGAGGCTAGGAACTGCTTGGCTTTAGGCTGACTCGTATTAATGTGTCAGAGACTGCCTACTGCTGCCAAAGAAGAGGCAACATTTTAGGTTCCCACTTGGAAGCTCCAGACTTAGTTTGCCTCATCCTGGTGTCCAGCAGCTGCCCTCTGCTGTGTGGCTACGGCTGTCCTGTGGCAGTGCCCAGTGGCCCCTCGTTAGTTTAGCTCTGATGTCAAAGGATGGCGAGACTTTTCTCGGGGGCTCTCTTTTAGTTAAAATTACATCTACTTCAGTGAAACAGTCCTTCAATATTTTTCTCTTTCTTAATTGAAGTATTTGTCTCATTCTTGAGTATCCTAAGTCCTTTATGTAGTCTGCATACAAGTTACTCATTAGATAAGCTCTTTGCAAACTTTTTTTTCCTTCCCATCTGCCACTTTTCACTCTCAATGGTGTCGTTCAAAGTGTGAAAGTTTTAAATCTCTCAGTCCAATTTGCTGTTGTGTTTCTTGGTGCCTCATGCTCTGGTGTTTTATCTAATCCTTGACTAAGAGTCACGGAGACTTGCCCGCAGAAAATCCTGCTGCGGATTTGCTTCTCTGGTAGAGGCTATCGCTGCCCTGACTGTACAGGTGAGCTCAAGGCTGGGAAAGAACAAAGCACCGGTGCGGCGGGAGGGCCCGGCTTTGCCCTGTGCTGGCGCTAGCTTCGACTCGTTTACTTTAAAAAAAAAAAAAAGATTTATTTATTTATGCATACAAGCTGGGGTGCAGGCCAGAGGTGCAGGGGTGAGAGGACTCCCCAGAGACAGAGTGGGGAGCAGAACAGGTGGATCCACTGAAATCCACTGCTGAGGGGAGCAGCGGGGAGTCAGGAGGGGTCTGCTGCGCCCTGTGGGAAGCTCCCTGGGATTTAACCCCTTGCACCACCAGGGAGGGCCCTCGCTTCAAGTCTTTTCAGCCCTGTAGTGGAACTTCGTGAATACCACGTCTGTTCTGCACATACCTACGACATCTTTCAGACTTAAAAATGACAGTGGCTGTGTCAATGCAGAGCTTAGAGACCACCAGAAGGAGGAACCATCTCTCCACTTACACTGCAGAGCAGGGAAATAGAACAAGCCCAAAAGTCCTAAGTTAACTGATCGTGACCCCCACCGCCAACGGCTGTGGCTCCCTGCGATCCAGCCCTCGGCCTGGCCGTCTGCCTCTTACACGCCGGGGTCAGCAGACCCCCCGCTTCTCCTTCCAGCGCCCCTTTACCCACGTCAGAGCCACGAGATGCCTCACTGTGCAGCCCTCTGCTCTTGCCTTGGCTTGCGCCTCTCCTGGAGGCTCTGACTCACTCTGAGAGGAGACGTGTGGGCTCCAGAGATGGGGGAAGCGGGGTCAGCGGCCAGGCGCTCTGCTCTCGGGGCGACAGACAATTCTGAGACGGTCTCTGTTCTTCTGACGAGCCTGTGTCATCAGCCACCGCTTACGTCTAACTGCCTCTGGGGGTCCAGCGTTCTCTGATTATGTTCTGTGATCCATCACAGAGGCACACTAGGTGAGGGAAGAAATTAACAAGTGGGGGGTCCTAGAAGCCCTTACAGCGGTGACAGTTGAGCTGTGGAAGATACTCGCAGCCCCTTTATTGCTTTTAAGACCCGTCGTCTAGCAAAGGCCTTGGAAGATGTTTAAAGTTCGCTCCGGGCAGATTCGCTGAGGTCTCGCCCTGACTGTCCTCGGATTCACCGGGCTCGATGAGTGAAGGCTTGACGGGTTCCTCCGCCTCCGTGATAAACAGCAATGAAACCCAGCCCGTGACAATCATTTGTTCTACTTTACTCAAACATGGCCCTTTATTTTATTCCCCCGTTTCCCTCCCACTCCAGGTAAAGGTCAAATCAGTGAAAGGCCACGCTGACACGTATGGATTATTACAATGCTGTTCTCCACCTGGCGGGAGATCGATGGCGAGCGTCGCCATCCATTCTCCCGAGACGGAGACAGCGGCTTCGTTATCCTGACGCGTCGGGAAGGCCTGGGGCCGCATCGCCTCTGCGCGCCTCTCCTGACCACTGACATTTAAACGTGAACGTATCTGCATTCAAATGATTTTACAGAATCACAATAATTCTGCTTTAGGTTAGAATCTAAAACAATCCCTCCCAATTTTCTGGGTTGGATTAGTGGGTCTCAGATTTACATTTTTAAGCAAAGGACAAAGAAAGCCTTCTCAGGAAGTCCAGAGAAAGAAGTGCCCGCAGCCCGTCTCTGGGCTTCGGGACTTCCGAGAAGCTGGTCGCCCGGCCCAGGGACCGAGAGCACCTGCCGAGCTCCCTTCTCCGGTGCATATCTGAGAATCCCAGTGAATTCCGGTGAAGTCAGCCCAGTCAGTCACCATTAAGATGAGATTATCCGGGCCTCCCCGGTGGTGCAGCGGTTAAGCGCTGCGCTGTGGAGCCGTTGGCAGCGGCGACGAGAGCTCCACGCCCGGCCGGGAGATTCCCACAGGGACAGCAGACCTCTCCTGCCTGCCCGCTGCTCCCTCAGCAGTGTGCTTCAGTCGCTCTGCCTGTTCCGCTCCCACTCCGTCTCTGGTGAATCCTCTCACACACCCCCAATGTCTCTGGCCTGCACCCCAACTTGTATGCATAAAAATTTAAAAAAAGATGGGATTATCCGACAGTGCACAGCATTGAGCACGTCTGACTGAGTCACATCGGGACGAACCTGAAATTGACAGCTGATGACAGAGTCGGCGACCACCATCTCCGCCCGGAGCCTGCCCTCAGTAGGACGGGACCCCCGTATCTGCTCCGCAGTCTTTCTGAGGTGGCTGCATGTAAATCTGCTACCCTGACGCCTACCACACACAGTGTGTGTCTGCTCAGTGCTGTGTCCTTGGTGGCCTGGGTTGTGGAACACGCGCGTCAGGGCGGCCCAGCCCAGCACACCCAGGGCTGAGTCACCACGCGGCGAGTGCGCGGAGTATTTCACGTGTTAGAGCTTCTGTATTTAGATACATATTTGAAGGTCAAATAGTAGGAGTGTAAACACAGTAGTCTATAACATACTTTAGAAGATGTTTCTCTCTTTACATTTCCGACTTTAATAACTTACTACCAAATGGATTCAAACTCACTGTTCGTGTAGCTTAGTATAACACAGAAATGCAACTATAATGCAGCTGGGCAAAACAGGCAAGCCTCTAGCATCCTCACGTTCATTGCAGCATTATTTACAACAGCCCAGCTATGGAAATGACCGCAAGGCGGAACGGCAGAAGGATGGGTTAAGGAGATGTGGTCCGCACACACGGAACGGGCCGGCTCTGCCTCGCCCTCGGCAGTGTCCACGCCCAGTGCAGACGAGCAGAGAAACCAACGTGTCTTGAAACGGAACTAACAGAGGCCTCTGCGTTGCAGTTTTACAAGAAGAGATGCTCAAGGTGAAATTCTAGTTTCGATACTAGAGGCGACATCGTTGCTTTTGAATAACATGCATAGCATTTAGAACGGGAAACTCAAATTGCTAAAATCACTAAACAAATAGAAACTTCTACATCCAGTTTTTGAATTGGTTACATTCAGACTTTCCGGGGACTGGGAAAGTACCAGAAAGCCGTCCTCGGAAGCCGGAGGGACTTCAGCCTTCTCCACGCTGGCCAATCCCCGTCTCTTCCAGAAGAGATGACCGCGATTTCTTCCTCCCGCACATCTGAACAACCTCTGGCTGGACCGCCGGGGGCTGTTTCCTTGGGCTGCGGCCTCCTGTGTCCTGCAGGGCTTGGCCCGCCGTCTGCCCCCCCGCACCCGGGCAGGGGACGATGGACTCGGGGTGCCATCTCTCCCCGACCCAGGCACCCCGTCCTGTTTGCAGCCTGTGAGCTCTGTCTGCATGGTCAGCCCTGAGATCGCGAAACGGGGCGCGTTCTCACAGGTTGCTGGGGAGGGAACCCCGAGCATCTGACTAAGCCATTCCAGGCGGGAGAATCGTCTCGTTCACAGGCAGGCGTGCTGAAGACTTGAGGAAAGTAAGGTCTGTTCTCCTTGACTCAGAGCATGAGCCAGAGCGAGCATCTTCCCTGTGTGATCATCCGACTCTCACCACCGTTTCCCGCAGAGGCTATGACAGGCAGGGGCGCCAGAAAATCATGACGCGGAGTGTCAGATGAAGATGGAATTAAATGGGGGACTCCTCTGTACCTCCATTAGCCCCCAGAAACATTCGGGGAATGCTTTGGCTGTGTCTGACCGTGAATTAATGCGCATTCGCCAAGCTGATCTTCTGCAGCTTAACAAAACCTTAAGACTTCTAAAAAGTTTGAACTCTTCTCGATCCTTCCTGAAAGTTACTTTGAGGAAAATCTGGTTTTTCCTAAAAGGCAGCTTTGCAAGGGCCCACCTCAACTCATGGCATATCTTGATTATTTCATGGAGTGCTCCTATAAATTTAGCTCTTATAAATCGAATTTTAATAATCAGGTTTAGCTCCTGGCACTTCTATTTACTTGTGTTACGTTACCTGTTGGATGTTCGTGTTAGGAAATGCTGTGGGTCGGAACTGCGACGGGCAGAGACCTCAGTTCCTCCGCGGGTCCCGGCTGGCCCGCGCCCACCTTAGGCAGCCCGCTCCCAGCAGCCCCTCCCACGGCCACCGGGCGGTGGTGCCGCGGGTCTGCCTGGCTGTCTCGGCCCCTCCACTCTTTCAGTTATAGAAGCTTTGATAGAAACTCACTGGACTGTGTCAGGAACACAGACCTCGATGTGACTTCCTCAAGGAATAAATTTTCCACAGAAACATTCTGCATAATTAAAAAGCTTCTCTCCAGTGAGGTATTAAGGCTTTCTCCCTGTTCTCTGCTCCCCCTCCTGGATTTAATGCATTTCCAGGTCAGTTCCCGTGGAGTTTCCATCCTTTCTGCTCCACTTGCTCAGGGCATTTAGCAAACACGCTGTCTCAGCCAACATTCTGGATTCTAGAGCAGGTGCCGCTCTCAGCTGACGGCGCATTTCTTGATTGATACATCAGACATGTGCTAGTCTGCTGCGAAGACCCTGAAGTGCTCCCCGATATTGTTTTTTTAATGTTTCCAGAAAGTAAAACTATAATTTGACATAAACTTGGGTGTTTCTTCCATATTCTCATTACAATGTATGCTGTTCCTGTTTTCCAAATGAGAGAAAATATTGCCATCTTTAATGACAATTTTTTTAAAAAAAAATCACCAGAAACACCTTTTATAAAGTATTAAAAAATAGCACAAAATAGAAGGATAAAGGATAAAACAATTTTATGAAGATCATCTGGATCTCCTTAGAATGTGAGCTTACATCTTTGAAAGGCTTTACAAGATTGAACTACAATTCTTCACGACGCTGGCATTCCTCTTCTTGCCTTGTTCAGGGTAGTCCTGAGGAACAGGACCACTGGAGCACGCAGTAGCCACGTTTTTGATATTTCAAGAAACCTCCATGCTGCTTCCCACAGGGACTGGACCCGTCCACGCCCCACCCACGGGTCATAGAGCTCCCCCACACCCTCCGGCACGTGCTGTTTCTGGCCTTTTCGACAAGGCCGCCGTACAGGTGGGAGGTATCTCGGATGGATTTGCTCTGCACGTCCCTGGCGGTGAGGACCACGGCTTTATTCCATGCGCCTGTTGGACACGCACATGTCTCCTGTGGAGAAATGTCTACTCAGCTCTTCTTCTTGCAGAAATCTAGAGGGCCACAGCCCGCCTTCATTGCAAACTGTCTCTGACCTATAATTAGGCAGCTCTAGAGTCTCCTGTGTCGTGTTGTCCTGGTGTGAGACAGTTGCAGAAAGTGTATCTTGGTTTTTACGAGGCCTTTGTCAGTTCTGGCTCCGTCTGCGGCCAGAGCCTGAGACCTTGCGGCCTCCCTCAGAGGGGCCTCGTGGCAGATCCTGACTTCATGTGAAGTCTAATGTGTCGTCATTGCTTATGACAGAAAGTCCTTTTTTAAAAAGTTGTCCAACCACAGCTCTCAGTCCTCCATCCCACCACTAAATTCTGTTCAGAACTGAGCACAACAGAAGAAGGGAACATTAAACCACTGGCTGAGAACTTCAGTGGTGGAAGCAGCGAGCGAACCCTCGGGAGGAAGCCTAGAGAAGCCTCTTGGGCCGCAGCCCTGCCCCTGCGGCCCAGTCACTCCTGCGGCAGTTACAGCTCGGACTCCGAGCTAGAGAGAGACCCTCCTCGCTGTGGAGAGCCTGTTCCATAAAGGGGGTGACGCAAGCCGGTTCGGGCAGAGAAGACCGAGGGCAAGACAGTCAGCCAGGAGCGCGCGCCGCTCCGGCCCGGGCCCCTCCGCAGCAGCCTCGGTTTCCTCACTTCCCCTGCATGGAACTGCCCCTCCCTGCTCTCCTCGCCTCCCACACACCGGCTGTTCTCATGCAGGAGCAGGGAATATTTTCGCCGCAGGAGAACCGAGAACCTCCTGCAAAAACAGAAAAACATCATCACCTGGAGTTTCTTCATGAAAAAAGCCCGGCAAAGCTTGGCATCTCCGGTCTGCACAGTTCGGAATTTGCACCATATCAGAACCTGCTTTATTTCTACTCTTTAATTAGCGAAGCGTGAAGAATGTAGGGCAACTACACATAAACACCAACCAAGGAAGCTGCTGCAGACGTGAAGGCAGCTCAGGCACCTGGAGGCGAGTGGGGTGAGGCTGGGGTCCGCCTGGGGCGGGGCCGGCGTCTTGTCCGAAGCCCGGGGAGGTGAAGGGAGAAGCGCCTTCGTCTCCTCCGTCCCTCCCTCCCTGCCTCCCAGGGACAAGGTCACGGGCAGGAGATGGGGGCGGGCGTCGCGGTGGCGGCCCCTCGGTCACTGAGCCCGTCCATCACACGGCCCGGCGGCGGTCACTCAGCTGCCACCGTCCCCGTGCTGGCGAGTGTCAGGCTTGGGGCGCATTTGCACAGCTGGGCCGCACTCCCGGAGCTGGCCGGCAGCCCGCGCTGTGACAGCCGGGACAGAAAGGTGACGCCCTCCGGCTGCTGTGCTCCCGCGCCCCAACTCTCACTGGGGGTTCTTGACAGAGTGAGGCGCACTGGAAATGGAAGGAGAGTGGAAAAGCGCTCCGGCGTTTCGTGGGAATGCTAGCGGGCGCCGGTGTTTCTGACTCGTCCTTCCTCGGTTCCAGTTTCTGCGTTTACCTCTGACTATGTTTCCCTGCTTGGCTTAGTCGATTGAAAGGGACAATAGTCGGCCTCCCCTGCGGCGCAGCGGTGGAGCGCTGAACGGTGGCTCTGTCGGCAGCAGCGACGCGAGTTCGACGCCCGGCCAGGGAGCTTCCCACAGGGCGCTGCAGACCTCTCCTGCCTCCCGCTGCCCCCTCAGCAGTGTATCTCAGTCAACCTGCCTGTTCTGCTCCCGGCTCTGTCTCTGGTGAACCCTCTCTCCACCCCACGCCTCTGGCCTGTGCCCCACCTTGTATGCAAAAATAAATAAATCTTAAAAAAAAAAGAAAGAAAGAAAAGGACAATAGTCACTCCGGGGCCCACTAATAGGCACTTTTTTTGCCTGTGGGAAAATAAAGACTCAGAGAACTTCCCCGAAGCCTGGTGATATGGGAAAAAGGGCTTTTTTTTTTTTTTTTTTTTTTTTTGGTGCAGCCTCTTCTGCCTCATCCACTGCTCCCCTCAGCAGCGTACTTCAGTCGATCAGCCTGTTCTGCTCCTCACTCTGTCTCTGGAGAATCCTCTCACCACCCCCCCACACACACCTCTGGCCTGCACCCAGCTTTTGTATGCATAAATAAATAAATCTTTTTTAAAAAAGTTTTTTTCACGTTCACTTTTTAAGGTTTCTTTTTTGTGCGTCTCTCTCTTCCCCCCTTCTCCTTCCTTCCCCCTCTACAAACACACCCTCCTACATACACAGGGACGTTTATACAGTACAGTGCACAGGAAATAGAGACCTTGGATTGACTCTTCCTAATTTACTGAATTTTATTTATAGAAAGACTAAATGGTAATAGGTAAGGTATTTATTTAATTTTTAAAACTTACTGAGTACAACTTACATACAGTTCAATGTAAAGGTGTCAAGAGTAAAACTCAATGAGCTTCTGTGAATGTGCACACCTGTGTGAGCTCCACTCTTTTCAGCAATAAGTGCTTCCCATCCCCTAAGAAGTACCCGCCTGATTTCTTACAAATTACACATATTTTTTGATTGGTTGGTATTTTTTTTTTTATTTTTTATCTAGGCTGAAAAAATGTGTGTTTAATTCAGATTATTTAGCTCATTTATATTTGATGTAGTTACTGATTACATTATCTTTTGTCTTTAGATGAATTAAGTATTATTAGAGTATTAGTGGTCTCCTATATTGCCCTTCTTGTTTTGTGTTTTTGTATTACAGCTTTCATAGTTATCATGGATAGTAACTGGTAATTTTCAGCAATGTACAATTAATGTCCTTTGATTAGATCCTTTGTCCTTTTATTGATATATATTTTGCTTCTATCTGTGTCATAAACCCAAAGCACATCGATGTTTCTCGTTCGTATAAACAATGGACTATATACCCCTCATTGAAGCTCTAACTGTATATAATGTTATTCCTAATGTATATATAACAAAATATATGTTCAATAATGGAAAGTGCAGCAACCTGACCCTATCTGAGAATACTAGAAAGTCTTTGCTTATGCACTACACAAGAAAAATACAGCAAATGCATCATGTTTTATTAAAACAAAATTGACATACAGCATTACAGAATCTTACGATGTATAATGGATTTGATGCATTTATATATTGCAATGTGATTACCACTGTAGCATTAGCTAACACCTGGTCATGTCACATAATTGTCATTTTTTTTTTTTGATGGGAACAACTAAAGTCTACCTCTTAGTGGCTTTGGAGGTTATAGTGCACTGTTGTTCTCTAAAACCACTAGACAGTGCAGGACTCTGCATGGGAGTTTATTTATTTAACAGTTGCAAGCTTTTATTTTTTTATAATTTTACAATTATGGCTTAATGGGTATTTCCTTAAATTGAGTTCTATCTTTAAATTTTATTTTTAGTTTGAGCTTTGTAAAAATAATGGAATATCTGCCATTCTTTCATAATTTCCCTTCTATAGTTTTCTTACAAATACAATAAAGAAAGAAAACAAAATCACTGTTTATCATCAGACCATTAGAGGTCTGTGTATTAAATGTAATATTAAATTGGGGCCTCCCTGGTGGTGCAAGGGGTTGAGTCTCAGCACTATGAACTGTCTGCAGCCACTGCAGTGAGAGTTCGATCCCCCGCCAGGGAGCTTCCCACAGGGCGCAGCAGCCCTCTCCTGTCTCCCGCTGCTCCCCTCAGCAGTGGATTTCGGTGGATCTGCCTGTTTTGCTCCCCACTCTGTGTCTGGGGAACCCTCTCACCACCCCACGCCTCTGGCCTGCACCCCAGCTTGTATGCATACATAAATAAGTCTTTAAAAAATTTTTTTACCGGTATTCTGAGTACACCGACCTTCTCACGAGTGAATGCAATCCCCTCTCAGACCAACAGTGCGGGAGCAGCTGGCTCTGCCTGACCACACACCACGTGTCAGCTGCAACGTCTGTGGCAGAGATTTACCAGCACCGAATTTTGCTAACCTTTCTAGATTGTCCCAGCGTATGTACTGTTGATTGATACAATCGCGCTTTCACTAATGCTGTTGAGTACATTGTGCGGCAGCAAAAGTTTTAGAAAATGTTTTAGAAAGGATCGGGGGTTTCACACCGTGTGGCAGGCAGGGAGTGGGGGCCTCGGGGTGACAGAGAGCCTCGCGGCCACGTGAGGAGCGCGCTTCACCCCACGGATGATTCCCACTAGGCTCCAACATTCCGCCGCGGCCCCGTGTCACCGTGACCCACAGAGCTTTCAAATGACACGCTCGGAGCGCCCTTTCCGAGTCCGTCTCCCGCCGACTTCAACACAGTTCGCCACCCGCCGTCGCTGGCGGAGCGCGCGGACACGGGGTGCTGGAGACCGCACGCTAACGCCTGGCGAGTCTTCCAAACTGGGTTTGTGTGTGATCCTGTTTGACTACATCTAGGGCAAAAATGAATTTCCAAGACAATAACGGGACGCAGCTTTATATGAAAAGGTAAGACTCCAGGTGGCTCTAGCAGAAAGCCCCAAAGAGTTGGAGTCCTCTGCTTTCCCGCGTTCCCTGCCGCCTCACTTCGTGGCCTTCCACCCTGAATGACCCGGGCCGCCTGCCGGCACCTTGCAGCTCTCCCCCCACATACTCGATGCATTCATTATGCCGATGCTGAAATTCAACCCAAAGAGCCGTCTTATATGACTCGCTAACATCATATTCCAGGAGAAACTAAGCCAAGAGTGAAAAGAGGAAGAGAACGGCACCTTTTTATTCTGTAGACCTGACAACGTAGAATATTTTTCTTGCATCTTCTGATTTTCTTTAGTTCTCATAACTCAGCCAGCGTGAGCTCCATTCTGCAGCTGAGGGTGAAGAGCCGCGTCGAGTATTACCCAGATGATTGGCGGGAGCGGCACTGTCCCCGGGGACAAAGGGCAAGAGCCCGAGGATGACCGGGCTCCCAGGGCGCCTGGAAGCATCCCTGGGCGCAGACGGGGCGTCCTGGGGAGCACAGGCGTTTGCTGCTAGAGCCACACTCCCCTCCACGCCGACGCTCACGCCACTCCCAGCCGGGCCGGCCTCTCCTCCCCAGACTGGGCTCCGTCCAGCGCAGGTCAGGGCGGCTGGGGCGCGGGGTCCCGCCGGGGTGCAGTGTGGCGGCCCGTCCAGGCGCAAGGCCCTCTCACGGTGCAGCGTGCAGAGGGGGGAGCGGGGGTTACAGCCGAGATCGCAGAGGATGCCAGGGACGCGCCCCTGGACCGCGCCTTCGAGGCGGCTGTAAAGGTCATTTCTCGAAGGAGGAGGAGAGAGCAGACGTTTGCACCCCCAGATATTTACCACCCGGCTCCAGGCGCGCGCCGTGGCAGGGCACCCGCAGTGGGGGCGGGGGGGGGGGGCCCAGGCCTCAGGCTGCAGCCCCTCACCTCCCACCGTCTGCCTCGTTGTGAGTCTCTCGAACACACACCCCGTCTTCCCGCGGGCTCGCCGGGTGTGCCTCTCCGTCGTCGGTGTGACGGCTTCACGTCCACCACTAATTCTCTCCCACTCACGTCTACTTGCGGAATCGCCTTTAATTTCTTTTCATTTTCATTCTACAGTTTCCATGTGTTTCATATTTAAATTTATTGTCACATATTGTATATTATTCTACCTCTTCAATGTCTTTTCATTTACATTTATTTTCCTAAGTGTATCAAATCTATTTCTTTAACGTACTACGTACAATAGTTCTAATATTAATAGTCACTGTGTGTCTATGTCTATCTTTTTTACCTGATGAATCAAAGAGTGTGATCTCTTCTATTTTTAGAGATTTTATATTTATATTTATATATTTGGTTGGAGAACATTTCATTTTGATATTATCAATAGCTGTGAGATGTTTCCTTTGAATGGCCCCTCTGTGTGTGTCTGTGTGTGTTTCTGTCTGTGTGTTTTTCTGTCTGTGTGTGTTTCTGTCTGTGTGTGTGTGCATCTCTGTGTGTGTCTGTGTGTGTTTCTGTCTGTGTGTGTTTCTGTCTGTGTGTGTGTGCATATCTGTGTGTGTCTGTGTGTGTTTCTG